>VNJQ01003132.1:0-12375 GCA_008042515.1 Drosophila truncata | reverse complement strand
AGAGCTCTCCGGCGCTTCGCTGCAGCTGAATCCTATGGCGCTTGGTCGCTGTAGGTTGCTAAACGGTTGGATAATTCTTCCCTCCTTCACCTGGAGCCAGCCAGTTTTAATTCCTCTTCAAGCGCCAAGACCTGGATTTGGAAATCCATTTTTTTTTGCTAGGTAACCTCACTCGCCTCTAACCTCTTAATTTCTTGCAACTCACCCTGGATGGTCTCAGCGCCAATTTAAATGATGAGCGGGTGATCGCTTTCCTTTTTTTTTCCTTGGCCGCGGCGACGCACAAAAACAGTCGAGTTTTAAACCGTTCGCGATTTTTATGTATAGCGGTCACGCTGCTATGACTTAAATTTTTATCTTTATAGTGCACGACACTCGACTATATCGCTCGACGGCCCAGATTGGAAAAGAGAGAGGAGACGCCTTGCTTTCGGCGCGAACCCTCTAAGTAGCCCTCGACTTTCTTCGGGTCGCAGCCGAAAGTTGACACTTGCCCCTGCCGAGGTGAATTCTCTCCCACTAGCTCCGCCCGCAACCCTATGGCTAGGCCAATTCGCCACGCTGCAGCGGCTCACTAGATGGCGCTAGCGAAGTATCTTGACCTACGAGCTGCCTCAGGCGCTACAATTTACTTGAAATAATTATATTAACAATGCAGAAACTTCAGCTGACTTGCCACTCGTGGAACTGCACTATAACTTGGCATACATATGTGGGAAATATATATATATTTATATATAATATATCAGGAAATGTGCTCCCTGTCCCACCTGTCCCACCTCGTTGCCTTTTGTGGCTTTAACCTGTGCATAATTTGATGGCTTTCACACTTCCCCGGAATGAAATGGAAGGCAAAACTTCTTTTAAACTTAAAATTTCAAATTTATCAAGTAGATCATAGACTTACTCCCCTCCGATTTCTATGAAACTATATTCACTTTAGCTGCATCTAAAAATAACCAACATAATTTCCCCAGGCTAACTTTACCACTTTAATTTAATTTCAAGTCATTCTTGTTGGCCGCCAAGCTAAAACCTGCACTTGAAGAAATTTTATATAATTTTCAAATGAATAATATTCAACTAACTTCTAACGAAATGCAGCTTTTTCTCGCTGTGCAACAAAAAAAGAAAGAAAAGAAGTGTTACCTTCTTTCATGGGCCGTGACCAAAATCACCACCGGGGCCAAAACAACCCAAATCCTGGCTGCCGGAGGAGCTGTAGGAGCCGGAGAAGCAGCACTCAACGCTCCTTAGGGTCTCATGCATATTCAAAGAGCATTTCATGAACTCATAAGCACGCTACTCACACCCAGGCCGACGGCCCGAGGTCCTGCAACGGCAACGGCACTGGCACAGTCCTGCTGCTGCTGCTGCTGCTGCTGCTGCTGCTGCTGCTGCTGCTGCTCGTGCTTCTACCTCCCTCATGCTTCTCCCTCCCTCCCTCTGAAACAGCAGCAAACCGGTGTGGTTCCACACCACATCAAGGTGTCCGTGTCAATGCCAGCGGCCCAGCCAGGAGCTGAGATTAAAGTGATGGCTTGGGTGGGCGTTAAGTTGGTGCCGGATGGGGTCCGAGGTCGTGGGTGTGCCCAGTGGCGCTAGGGATTAGTGCCATTGGGTTTGGCGGGTGAGCATTGGTCAGCATTCCAGTGCCAGAATGCTTTTAGGCCTTTACGGTTTGTAATTATGGTAAAAATGTCAAGAATCTAAAGAAAGTTATTGGTTTTAGCTGGATTCATCCTTAACAAGAAAGGAAGCTAATTTCGGCTTAATATACCCTTGCAGATTAAAATTGAGCTATATACTTAAAAACGAAGTTCTAAGATAACATTGAATCTCAAATTTGATGAAAATATATTGAGAAACAGCGAAGTTATGATTTCTTCTATTATTTCCCTGATTGTTCCTATGACAGCTATAAGATATAGTCGTCCGATTGTCATACAATTTCAATCAAAATTCTGGTATGATATTAAGTGACCAAATCTAAAATTTGATGAAAATATGTTGAGAAACAGGGAAGTTATAATTTATTTTCGAAAATTTTGCCGATCGTTCCTACTGTTCCCGATTTTTCCTATGGCAGTTATAAGATATAGTCGTCCGATTTTCATGAAATTTAATATGAAGTACGGAAACAATAATAAATGGCCAAATATCAAATTTGGTGATTATATGTTGAAAGCTGACAAAGTTATAATCTTTTTTTTCAAACATTTTTACGATCATTCCTATGGCAGCTAAATGTTAAACTGTATTGCAGCGATTTGAAACCTGTGAAAATGGCCAGGGATATGCGGGAAATTTATTAACCACTAACACACATACAGTTTACTCTCCTCCCAAGGACCCTGCACCTTCTTGAGCTCCGTTGGTCCGTTGCAAATGAAATATGAATAACGCAATAAAAACGTCTCCAGATGCGAGTGCGAGTGCGAGTCTGAGTCTGAGTGCGAGTGCGTGTGGGTTAAGGAGTTGTGGGTGAATGTAAGGGGATACAATTTGCATCTCACAGTGACAGTTACATTTGTCCTGCCCTGGAAGCCCGTAAACGTAGCAACTGTCGCAGTAAACAGTTGCCAGTAACCATTTGCCAGTTGCCAGTTGGCAGTTGCTAAAACCCCTGAGTACATGGGGCGAAAAGTTGCTGTAATTCGAACTTTTGCTTATGCAATTAAGGTTCTAGGTAATGTACAGGAGATTTGATGGTTAATTAAAGCTTGAAATTAAATTAAGTAAGAGTATTACTAAGATTTAAGGTGTGTTTAGGTAAATATATCCCTTTAAAAATACCTCTAATTTATGAACCTTGCTAGATTTACCTTTAATTACCTTGAATATAATTTAAATAAATATTAAAAACGTTTTTTACTAAGATTTTCGACTTTAAGAAGACCTCTATGCTCTGTCCTTTGCTAGCTTTACCTTAAATTACCCTGAAAATAATATAAATAAATATAAGAAACGCTTATTACTAAGATTTAAGGTGTGTTTTATGTAGAAATATCCCTCAAAAATACCTCTAAGTTTGTACTTTGATAGCTTTACCTTTAATTACTTTGAAAATAAATTAAATAAATATAAGAGACGCTTTAAAAATAATTTAAAAGTATATTAGAAACACCTGGAATATAAATAAATATAAAATATTTAAGAAACTTCTCCTAAATCTCTGGCAACTAAATTTTTCATTGAATAGAAATACCTTGTAAGACCGCAGGACATTTCAACTTCTCTAAGACTCAAAGCTTTTTTTTTAGTTAGTTTGTTTTCTTTATCAACTGTGTGTTTTCCCTGAAATTACACCTGGCAGATACTCAGATACTCAGATAGTTTACAGCTTGCAACTCGTTTCTCCCGCTGCATCTCGCAGGATAGGGATAAGGATAAGGATTGGGGCATGACGTTGATGGTTTTGCATACGCTTATTGCGGGGTGGTTAGCAGTGAGCGGGGTTAGTGGATTATATCGGTTTCCCCAACCCCAACCCCAACCCCAACCCCAACCCCTATCCACCTACCATTTGTATTTGTTTATAAAAGCGCGAACTTTCCCCCACACACACACACAACACACACTTGAGAGCTCGGCAATACCACTTCCATTACCCCTTTGGCCGCCGAGTTTTGTGCAAATTTGTTACCAGCTGCACTTGAGAGCTCCAAGAGATGTGTATGTGGTGTGTGGTGTGTCGTGTGTGTGCATCCTCTGCCATCCTGATATCCTGTGTATCTTGCAGTTCAATCTTCAGCTCGGTGACGCATTGCATTTTACGACTCTCAAACTCGTCCGCGAACCCATCCAAGAGTCTGTGTGTTATTACTACATTTTCCGCATTTCTATTTTTTATTTTTTCTTTTTTTTTCTTTTTTCCTCAATGTCAGCAAAAAACTGGAACATCTCTGGAGTGCTGCCTCAGTCAGATTTTGTTTGCGCTTTGCATTAAGCCGGCCTGGCCTGGTGGGGGTTCCAACTTCACGTTTGCCGTGTTTTCATGACTGATCTCTGATTAAACACAAAATAGGAAAGGGAAATTATACAAGACGTACATGTATATATCTATTGTAACAATATTTAATAATTTCTTTATTGACGATGTTTCTCTTCCTTCTTCTCGATCTAAAGTGTCCTCTTCTTCTCCTCTCCTCTACATTCCCCGTTATGTCGATAACTCTTAATGCTATACAATAGTTCTTATCGATATTAGTGTTAGTATTTAATATTTATACACCGTTTACACTATATATATGATTTATTTCCTCTAGTTCAGCGTGCATCATTAGCCCTCAGCCTTATCGTTCCAGAACCTTGTTAAAAACCTATCAAGTAACCACATTCCTGAAAAGGTCTGATTTCAAGCACCTCCTCTGCCATATTACCTTGTAAATTTAACCGCGATAACAGCGCCTTTTTCGCCTTTCGCCTTTCGCCTTCACGTTTTGCATATTTATGGCCCAAAGTCGTTTCGTGGCTGTCACTCTTGATACTCATGGCTTGCCGTTTCATTGACAGCCAACCAATTGCAGTCCCAACCCCCTTTCTGTGTGTGTGTGTGTGTTCTTTCCCCCGTTTGCCATCGAGTGTTAACTGCCAATTGCTCATTTGTCTTCCGGTTGTTTCAATCTGCTCATCGGCTGACTCCCTACTCTGACTCCGACTCCGACTTCGACTCTGCCTGCAACTCCTCGCTGTGTCTGTGCGGCGTCTTTTAAAAGCCGCAAAGTGCACGGTAACAAATCAATTTGCCATAATCACCGGCACATGGCGGCAGGTGATTCAAAAGTAAAAGTGAAAGTGAGGAGGGAGAACCGTAATTGAGCCTCTGCCCTCTTTGCCAGAAGGGTCGATGAGGGGACAGACTGGATGCGCTTGCTTGCCAATGGCAGTGGCAGTGGCAGTGACAGCCTCAATGCAATTACGTCCTTAAAATCACTCGCAAAAATATATGTCAAATAGTTTAAAAAAAATAATTAATGCAGATAATATAGAAAATATGGAAATTAAATAATATATAAAAATAAAAGAAAATTAGAAAATCTACAATATATACAAAAAAAAATATAGAAAATATTGAAAATCTAGAAAATATACAAAATATATAGAAATTATAGAAAGTATAGAAAAAAATAAAGAAAATATAGAATATATAGAAAATATTGAAAATAAGGAAAATATAGAACATATACAAAAAGTATAGATAATCTAGAAAATACAGAAAATAAAGAAAATACAGAGAATATAGAAAATACAGAAAATACAAAAAATACAGAAAATACAAAAAATACAAAAAATACAGAAAATATAGAAAATACAGAAAATACAGAAAATACAAAAAAATACAGAAAATACAGAAAATACAGAAAATACAGAAAATACAGAAAATATAGAAAATACAGAAAATGCAGAAAATACAGAAAATACAGAAAATATAGAAAATACAAAAAATACAGAAAATACAGAAAATACAGAAAATACAGAAAATACAGAAAATACAGAAAATACAGAAAATACAGAAAATACAGAAAATACAGAAAATACAGAAAATACAGAAAATACGGAAAATACAGAAAAAACAGAAAATATAGAAAATATAGAAAATACAAAAAATACAGAAAATAAAGAAAATATGCAAAAAATATAGAAAATCTTTATAAATTAGAAAATCTAGACAATCTACAAAATCTAAAAGGCAGTACAATCAATAATCTGGCACCTTGTACATTTTTGTATTTTAAGTTAAATGTTATCCAGTTATCCAGTTATCCAAAAAACACTATTTAATTATTAAAATTGATAGATTCAGTCAAAAAATTGCAGTTTCTATGCAACATCACTTCACTGATGTAAATTCACATCAAGAGTTACTGAAATTGTTTGCTGAATATTACTGAGCATTATTTCTTGGCGTGCATATGTGGCATCGCCAATGAAAGGCACCTGAATTGGCCGCTTTCCGTTTTAAAAGCGCCCAAAGAGGGTGAGAGAGAGAGAGAGACAGAGAGACCGTGTGAGAAAGGGAGACACGAAATCGCAATTAAGTGATTTTATGGTCGCGTATTTCAATTTATTTCCAATCGAGCGTTGTCAATCTGCCACCCTCGGAAACTGGGAAAACTCCGCGCTTTCAGAGAGAAGGAAAGAGAGAGGGAGTGAAATTTCCCGGCTCCTTTTCCTTGCCATATCCTTGCCGTGTTGACATTGACATGTAGTCACATGGAGGGGCCGAACCGAACCTTAGGCTTTCTTTCAACATTAAGCGATATTAGATTTATAGCCAAGCACGCACACACTCACACGCACACGCACATGCAGCATCGCCATCTTGTTATCTTTTTACTACTGCCACTGCTGTCAATGGCTGCACTTCCGTTTCCGGTTTGGGACTCGCCTGTGCATCTACGTACGTACGTACGTACGTACGTGTTTTATGTTGTCAGCGAAAGCGTAGAGACTTGATTACGCTGTCATTTGCTTGGAATACACTTGGTACACCGCCCTCGCACAACGCACATCGCACACTTTCGGAATTGTAATCTTTGAGGGCAGGGAATACGAAAAGGGGAAGGTTTTCATATATATTTATTTATAGAGAATTAGTAGGTCTATTCGTAGATTTATTCACTCATTAAATTAAAAGGGAAATGAGTGTGATTTTAATTGGCATTTCGTAGTTTTTTCTTTTCTTTCTTCTTTGTTTTTATTTCTTAAATAATATAATTAAATTAAATAAGAAATAAGGGTTTTTAACTAAAAGTAATGACATTCCTTTACAACTATTAGAGCTTCTCTTCTTCCTTATTTTTCCCTTTTTATTTGGTAAATATTTTTTATTTTTAATTATATCAGCCTAATCCATGACTTTAGTTAATTGTTGTACAGTTTTTCGCCTTATTCCGGGCCTAAGTTATCACTTTTTTGCCTTGTATTAGCTTCACTAATCACCTTTTTGTTTTTAGTTCAAAAAATATTTAAGTAAAAGTGGATTGAGTCCTCGAGGTGCTTCAAATCTACTTCAAATGTAAAATATATATAAGTTAGGTCAACCCGTGCGCGTTCGTGCACGATCTATGACGCTTTCGATAACAATCGATATATTTTGAGTTTCAGCAGTATCGAACGCAATGTATTTCTTATAAGAAATAAGCTTATTTTTATTTATTATTTTTTCAAAAACTAAGAAAAATTCGAACGAGATCATGCCTATAACCTTCGGGGTGCAAAAATGATATATAGTACAAATTTTTTACGTTATTCTGTGCGGTACTTACGAAGCTATGAGTGATCATACAAACAGATTTTCTCTTTATATATGTATATAGATAAATTCTATATTTTAGCCACAATTACAATTACAATTACAATTACACAATTCTGCAAATATACACAGATTTTCTTCAATGGAAAATTTTAAATTTCAAACTTCTTTCGTATTTTTATATTTTTTACACATTTCAAGTAGTATTTTCTGTATATTTTGTATACTATTCTCTTGGCTTTTCCTCGTTAGAAATGCGTTAACTATGCCGGCCTCCCTGTGTGTGTGCGTGTTCCTGTCATTTTCAACTTCCGTTTCCCTGTCGTCCTCGAGTCCTTACTTACTTGGGCACTTACATTTACACACAGCTGAAATCCTATCTGCTTCGCGGTTCCCTACTCCCAGATTTCCTCCTCTTTTTTCCCATTTTTTTTTTAGCCGGAGAACTTTTGATTTGAGGCAGCGAGTGAAAACGTTTTGACACATTGGCAGCCAGATGGTATCAGTTGGAGCGGCACAGGTGCTCCGTAGATAGGTCTCCCTTTTTGCCGGTGGGTAATTCCTGTTCGTTTTTTGACGCATGGCCATAAAAAATGATGATGGGGATCATGCACGTGCTCTACGCTCAATTCATCAGGTTGCAACACCTACAAAACGAATCAAATTTCGGTGCACTGAGAGCAAAAATGTATTAAATTAATAATTTGATTCTAAAAGCGAATTAATTATTAATTAAGCAGAGAGGTCACAATTAAACAATGATTTTTAACTTTTAGAGAGACAAATGCTTAATAAATGTGTTTTTTTTTCAAGTGCGTTTTGGTGGCTGTGGCAGGGGGGAGGGGAATGTGTATTAAAGGAGGTTGCGGTAAAGAGGAGGCCAGTTGATGGGGCAACGCCTGACACTTGGCAAAAATATTGCCATTTAAGCTTCGGACGCAGCATTTACGCCCCTGACAGGACCAAAATGGATATGACGATAAATGGCAAAGGAGGAGGAGGAAGCTGGGATGAGGGCTCACAGGAATGGGAAAAATCGGTCGGAAACTGGATATAGTTTGGGGGGCAGATGTGGGTGCCAACTGGCACAGGGTGTCAGTTAGTGAATGATTGCATTCGTTTGCATTTGATGGCCATGTAATTGGTCATATCACCGAGAATATATCAAACTGTATGGCCCGAATTCCGCTCGGAACGAGTGATTGTGATAAGGGGTTCAAAATTGCATTGCTAATGTCAACGCAACGCAAAAAAAACCAAAACCTTTTTGGCAGTTAACAAAACTATCATTGGGAAAAAACTATTTTAGATTCTAAAAATGTTTATACAAGTTATTGGAGTCTGTAAATTATGCATCTTTATAAAAAAAATATATGCAAAAAATATAGTTTGCTTGAAGAACTTTAAGAATTTTAAGACCCTCTGACTGGGTATAAAAACCAGCAGAAATATGAAAAGGCACACATGCAAACGTCAGCAGTTTCAGTTGATTTTTTACGGCTCTCGAATTAGCACTTTATGCTGTGGCATCTTCCTGGGTCAGTGGAGGTAGCCCCGTCAGACAGTTCAACAAAAAAAAAAAAAAAAAATGAAAATGCAGAGCGACTAAAAATATTATTTGTAGAAAAGAAAGAAAATCCTTACATTTATAATAGATTTTTATATATTGTAAACACCGCATTTTACGCGCCGTAGTGTGGCCGTTTTATAATGAAGGATTGCGGGAATATATCGATAAGTGCCCACGCTTTTGAGATAAAAAGAGGACGGTCACTTTTGAAAAGACAATAAGAAGCGTGCAAGGAAATTTATAATTATAAAAAAAAACCATCCCGCGCTATTTTAATGTAAATAAAAGCTACGACGTTTACAATATTCATATATAATTAATAATTTTGTAAAAATATGAATAAAGAGTATTCATTTTTGAGAGGAATCTGCTTCAAAAAATGAACCTACGTTTATTTATTATCATTATTTATTTAGTGCGACTTCCTCCGCACACATGAGTGAGACCTGTACCTGCTTTTCCTTTTTTTTTTTTGTTCTACTTCTCCTGGTTGGGTGCCTGGGTACGTGTATGTGTTAACCAATGTGCGTGGCACCTGCACCATGCCGCCCCGGGGCATGCCCCCTTTTTTTTTTTGGTTGAGCCAAAGGATTCGGAAATTCGTTGAAGACCAGGCAACACCACTTGCGTTTGCGGGTTAACAAAACGCGGCCAGTTTGTCACCCACATTCGGAATTCCCACATTGCCCATTCACATTGTTTGGCTGTGGACCCGCAAAACTTTCAGCGTTCCTCATCCGCCGCGTTGGCTGCACTCTTTAATTATTCATGCGACCCGTTGGCCCCTGCGACTGCAGTTGCAGTTGGAATTGCAGTTGGAACTGCAACTGCAGCAAAATTCGGACTGCTCTCTTTTCGCCAAAGAACTCCAGCCAACCATGCAAGGAACCAGATCAGGCCAGAATCAATGAAGATTATGATTGCAGCAAAGGGAAAAATATTTAAAAAATATATAGTGTATTATATAGCCAAAAGTTTATATAGTTTCAGTTTAAAATGTTTTCTAATAAGTGATCTCATCGGGGATAGCAGTAAGATTTCACAGTTTATTATAATTTATTTTATATTATTTATTTAGTATTAAAAAAAAAATGGTTTAGGCACTTAGCTGGTAATAACCAGTAAATCATAATAATATATCATATTGTGTGTTTTTAAAAATGCCTAATAAATATATAGCTTATAAATATGATTTTTAAATCATCACAGACATATTTTAATATAGATAAATAATATAAAAAGTATATATATAAATATAAATAAATAGCCAGTCAATAAATAATTTAAAAAGAAGAATTGTGCTCGCTCAATTTCCCTTAGGTAAATCCTTAAAAATCCCTTTTGTTTCGCAATGAATTTTGTAAAATATTCTTAAATTTCTTTTTTATAAAAACAAGCAAAAAGGGCAGTTGGTGTGTGCATTCATTTACAATAATTGAGCGTACATTTTGCTGCGCTCAATCCAAACTCAAAGTGAGCTTGGCGGATAACAAAGAATGAGCGAATAACCGAACCAGCAGTTCCATGATAATTTCAGCTTCAGCTTTTCTTTTGGACTATTGAAGTTGCGTGGCACTTGCCTGCCATTCCGACGCTTTCCACCGCTTTCCCCACGAGTTTTCGTTTTCGTTTTCGTTTTCGCTTTGGCTGCGGCCTTGCCTGCCAATGCCAAGCGTTTTGTTGTTTAGTTCCATTGAAATTTATGGCGTTGTTTACACAAAAATTGCATTCGCCTTTTGCAGTTGAGTAAGCAAAACAAAAACAAAAAAAAAAAAACACAAAAAAAGGAAAGCAGAAAAACCGAAAGGAGTTCAAAAACGAAGTTGAAGACACATACACACATATAAAGAAGCAGAAACTAAGGAAAAACTGAAGGAAAAAACAGGTGCAGCTGCTTGAACAAAATTCTGCGGAATAAATAAATATCTTGAGTGAAATTTTCCCAGTCATGTGGTGGCAAAAACTTACCCTACCCCCCCTGAGTCGGCACTTGCCAATTCTCCTCCTTCGTTATCAACTTTCTATGCCAAAGCCACGCCCAGTGCCAGCGGCTAATTAAAGGCGTCGGTTAAGGCTGCATAATAATTAGAGAGAACGGATTGGGAGCAGTGCCAACTGCACTGCGTATACGTACTGGGTTATGCACTGCGTATACGTTATATGGTAGGCATTGCGTATACGCAAGGGGAGCTAAAAATTACAGATACGTAATGTGAGCTATACGAAATACAGGAGCTAAAAATTGCGTAAACGTAGAAAGATCTAAAAATTGCGTAAACGATGAAATATCTAAAAATTGCGTATACGTAAAAGGGGATATTCATTTCGTATACGCAGTGTGAGCCTTGCATTGCGTATACGTAATAGGAATTATGCAATTCCTGTACGTAAAAGAAGCTAAGAAATGGCAAAAACAAAGAAAGATCTAAAAATTGCGTATACGAAGGAGCTACAAATTGTGTATACGCAGTGTGAGCCATGCATTACGTATACGTAATAGAAATTATGTTTTTCCAGTACGTAAAAGAAGCTAAAAAATTGCGTAAACGTAGAAAGATCTAAAAATTGGGTAAACGAAGAAATTTTTAAAAATTGCGTATTCGTCGAAGGAGCTAAAAATTACGTATAAGCAGTGTGAGCCATGCATTGAGTAAACGTAATAGAAATTTATATAGAATTTTCTGTACGCAAAAGAAGCTAAGAAATGGCAAAAACATAGAAAGATCTAAAAATTGCGTAAACGAAGAAATATCTAACAAGAAAGGAAGCTAACTTCGGTTCGCCGAAGTTTATATACCCTTGCAGATTGCAATTGAACTATAAAATTAAAGTCGAAATTCTGAAATAATAATAAGTGGTCAATTCTCAAATTTGATTAAAATATTTTGAGAAATAGCCGAACTCTGAATTTTTTATTATTACCCTGATTGTTCCTATGGCAGCTATAGGATATAGTTGTCTAATTTTCATGAAATTAAAACTAAGATTCTCAAACAATATTAAGTGGCCAAATCTCAAATTTGATGAAAATATGTTGAGAAACAGCGAAGTTAGGATATTTTCTATTATTTTCCTGATTGTTCCTATGAGAGCTATTGGATATAGTCGTCCGATTTTCATGAAATTAAAACCGAAATTCTAAATTAATAATTAATGGTCAAATATCAAATTTGGTGAAAACTGACAAAGTTATAATTTTTTTTCGAAAGTTTTACCGATCGTTCCTATGGCAGCTATATGATATAGTCGTCCGATCCGGCCCGTTCCGACATATTTACGAGTGAGAGTATATAGAAGACTAACTGCAAAGTTTCATTCAGATAGCTTTAAAACTGAGAGACTAGTTGGCGTAGAAACGGACAGACAGACGGACAGACGGACAGACGGACAGACGGACAGACGGACATGGATGGATCGACTCGGCTGTTGATGCTGATCAAGAATATATATACTTTATAGGGTCGGAGATGTCTCCTTCACTGCGTTGCAAACTTCTGACTGAAACTATAATACCCTGCAAGGGTATAATAAATAATATGCTTTTTGA
>VNJQ01003130.1:0-16653 GCA_008042515.1 Drosophila truncata | reverse complement strand
CACAAAAATATTTCCAGTACGCACAGGACCGCGTCACTAAGAACAACAACAAGAAAACGAAGTTAACTTAAATTACTTTTAATTTCTACTTTACTGTTAATACTATACTATTTAACTATTAAAATAAAAGAAAATTATAAAAAAATGGCTGAATTTTTTTATTTTGTGCACTGATTTGTGCATGAATTTCAACTGTGAGCCCATGGCATGCATTTCACTGTAAGCCCACAGCATTCATTTCACTGTGAGCGCTGCACGTGATTTTCACAGTGAGACGAGCAGCGACGTGGGGATCATGAATTACCCCGGCCGCCCATGTATAAAAGCGAATGAGAACTTTACATGGACGGTGGGCCCTACCCCATGAGCGCTTCGGTAGGAAAAGGACATCTTTTGCATGGTGCAAAGTCCGACTGGGTATGCTTCGGAGCCAGTTACAAAAACAAAGGAGCCATGGGAGCAATGGGCCTGGGCACCCCTGCTATAATGCGATAAAGTGTTAGAAAAAGAGAAAAAGACAAGACTACAAACAAGAGTCTTGGTACAAGACTGGACAAACACAACGCAGATCAGTCAGATCTAAAAACACATACAAAAATATTAAGGAACTATCCATTGAGTACTAAAACACACGTTTATACAGATTCTAACTTACCTTATCAGTATTAATCAGTTCATATATTTTTTGATGATCTGATTGGCGTTTACTGCTTTTTGAGAACCAATTCAAGCTTTCGTATACAATATACTCCAACAAGAAAGGAAGCTAACTTCGGCTTACCGAAGTTTATATACCCTTACAGATTACAATTGAGCTATGTAATTAAAAACGAAATTCATAAATAACATTAAATGGCTGAATCTCAAATTTGATGAAAATATGTTGAGATACAACGGAGTTATGATTTTTTCTATTATTTCCCTGATTGTTTCTATGGCAGCTATAGGATATAGTCGTCCGATTTTTAGAAATTTAAATCAAAATTCTAAAATAATATTAAGTGGTCAAATCTAAAGTTTGATGAAAATATGTTAAGAAACAGCGAAGTTATAATTTTTTTAGAAAATTTTGGCGAAAACTTCTGACTGAAATTATAATACCCTGCAAAGGTATAAAGATTCAGGCAAAAACTTTGTACCGGCCGAATTCACTGCTAATTGCACTGAATGGCATACACATTTGATTAAAATTAAAGAAGCTACATTCTTCTTCAATTCAGTAAATACGCTTTGTTTTGAGCCAACCATTACGCTTGCGTTGTCTGTACCGATTCCAATTAACTTCATAATATTTAGTCCCAATCTTTTTAGCTCTTGACGGAGGCTGTCACCTAAAAAGAATACTTTTATTTATTACTTATATTTATTAATTCATAAATATTACTTTTTAACTTACCAAGACATCAGTACTTTCGTCTAGCAATAAACTGAACTGAGCATCACCAATATCAGTTTTTAACTCCTCCAGAAAACATTGTGCCAAAACATTTTTTATTATACTCGTACTTCGTTCTGTGAACTTTAACTTTGTCTCCATCATATTTTGTGGCAGACCATATTCCCAAATGGTCAATTTGTAAAATTGCAGAATGGGTGGCAATGTACAAACATATGGCTGCTCCTTGTTGTTTGACTTTGGAAGGCACATTTGATGGAAACTCGATTGTTTTTTTGTAAAGCAGCTTGTTGTCGTCTTATGTTTGCTTGTTTTAGAATGTGCATGCAAATCGTACAATTTTGCAACTATGGTCACAATAACACTTATTTTCATCATTTGGATCTATAGTAAGCCAATCCTTAAACAATGGATTTTGAAGCCAGGCGTTACGCGGATTCTGTTTGTATTGGATTTTCGGCATTTTACTAATTACTGTTTGTTGCGGGTTTAGCTTTTATTAAATCTGATTTACCAAATGGCACAATTCTCTTTGGTGATGGCAAAATATACAAAAAGATGGCAGACTGTATCGGTTTCATGAATTGCAACAGCTATCGATTTATGCTACGTTTCACGTTTAAGGAGTACTGCTAGATATTTAAATAATTCTATAAGTGGCCAGTTAGCTTTTCAAAAATCAAAATCAAAAAATTCTGCCAGCAGCTAGCTCACAATTTTTCCTGCATGTTACACTTAAAAATGCCAGATATGGCCGGTAAAAGGCTATGTCGACAGCACTGATCGCGGCGCTGTTCACGTGCAATTTCTTGTCTACTGCAGTCCTTTCATTTGCAGGATTTTGTATTCTTCTTGCATTACGGCTTCGTCGGGAGGGATTCGATCGTCTTGCTCGTGGCATTATGGCTGTAGAATTGACAACTTTAGAACAGTTATCGGAAGGGCACTATTCCAGGGGCATATGACACACACATAAATGTACGATACGTTACGCTCACAGCCTACTTACTGTTAATTCATAACTATAAGTGCAGCCATTTCGGAGGTGTATAATATAACGGGAACGCTGTCGAACGGAATACAAAGTGTCCTATCTCCGTCTCCTGGCTCTAAGTTACCTCCGTACCAATTTTCACCCAAATCTGTTCTGCCGTTCTTGAGTTATAAGTGGTGTAACACAAACACGACTTTCTTTTATATATATGTATATAGATATAGATAGATTTAATGTTTGTGACGATTCGTCAATGCTCGGATGGCTTAGGGATGGCCAGTGATCGTCTTAGAAGTTTAGATTCCTTCAGGTGGAGTTGCTGTAAGAACTTCCGACCCATTCCCAGAGGATAAGACACTGAAAATTACACAGTAATCGATAATTGAGACTTTATGTCAACCAGGTGTTACAGTAATTGATCGCAGCTTCGTTGGGATCCGCCGTTGGCCTGGCTGCGGGGAAAAGCTCCGTTGGATTGTCCTGGCGACCTGTGAAAGTGCAGCGATAGAGGCCGTTGAGGTCTACTAATTATTGGATGGAAGGTTGGATGGTTAGGCTTTGAAGCTATCTTAATGAAACTTTGCAGGTAGTCTTCTATATGCTCTTACTCCTACATAGGTCGAAACGGGCCGGATCGGACAACTATATCATATAGCTGCCATAGGAACAAACGAAAAAATGGTTAAAAAAATTTTAACTTTGATATTTTGATATTTGGCCACTTTTTATTGTTTCAGAATTTCGTATTAAATTTCATGAAAATCGGACGATTTTATCTTGATATTTATATTTATATTTTAATATTTTGTGCGCTTCGAGCGTCACATGATTGAATCCGGAATGTATCCACACACTTGGAGATCATCTACTGTCATCCCAATGCCCAATAAACCTAATGCCGAAATAAACAGATTTCGCCCCATCTCCCTCCTATCCTGTTTAGGGAAAACAATAGAAAAAACTATAGCCCGTCGACTTTTGTGGTATGTAACACGCAACAACCGAATCCCGCATGTACTAGTACTCTGTACATAGTACTATGACCTAGAATAGTCTAGTGTTCATGTATTGCTGTTTTGTTAGTGAATTGTGGTGTTTTGCAGGTTTCATCAATAATAATTAACATTTTAGACGCCAACCATACAGTATGCTTAGACATGAACCGTTCAAACATGTAGTTACATTTGGGAAGATATTTGTGAATGTAACTATGAAAATTACAGTTTTTTTTGTCTATTTCTTTTATTATCTTGAATTCCAAAGAGTTTTTATTAATTTTGGTGTATATCCACTCCGATACACATTGAATTTTTCTATTGTTGCTGCGCCATATTTCGAAAAGTTCGCTGTGACTAAACTCAAGCGTGCCTATATATTACCAAAAATGTGAAAAAGGGTGACAAACGGGAATGAGTTTTTGGTTTGTGGTTAAAGACAACACTCAAAAGTACAATCTGGACCAATTAGTTGCCTTCAGCATGAAACAGCTTATTAGTTATATTCCACGAAACACGGAGAACGCATGTTAGTTTTCTAAAAATATACACATAAATACTAATCCCTAAAACTACACATAAAATAACAATATACATTAATTAGTGCATACCTTAAGATTACTTTCCATAATTTAGTTTAATTTTGCGGACCAATTTAACGCGTGCGGCACAACATAAAGAAACTAAATATTTTGGCGCAAATTTCTATTCGGAAATCAGCTAATCGCAAGCATACTTTTAAAAGCTATCAAAAAGCTTTGGTGGCGCTCTTAAACCTTTTAATTAAAACTTTTATAATGTATGCATTTACTTTAAGATAAAAATAAGAAAACAACGATATATTAACATAGAAAAATCGACATTATGCCAAAAAAACGGAATCTGGACCATAGTGCACTGGAAGAAAATGGGGGGATGTTTATGGCCAAAATAAATCTTAGCAAATCAGTTTAGTGCTATAAGAATTGAATGGTAAAAAATTTAATGTAAGTGGATTCCTAAGATTTCCTAGATTTTATTTAACACTTTTAGATATAGATAAATTGAATGTTTGAGGAAACCTGGTCATGTCTTTTAAGGACATTCGAAAGGTACTGCATCACAGATCACAAATGTTAACCGTTTTTTGAAGTAAGTATTAAAATCGGTATCCAGGGAGGTTTATGCCGATGCAATGGGATTTTGTTTTTTTATTTCTTAGCATTAAATTCTGTAATTATTTTGATTTACAGGAAAAAAGAAAATTATTTGCCAAAAATGTAAAACATTGACTTGGGTACGGTCCTCCCTGTGAATTGAATTCGGGCCAATAAAAACCTATACAAAGTCCAACTGAATTCTATTACATGTTTTAATTTAGAGAATTAACCTAGTTATTTTGGAAACCTATTGTACTGTTCTATCTTTAACACTTTTGAAAATATTTCACTTCAAATGAGACACTAATGGGGGCGTTCATACAGACAGGGAGACAGACAGACGGACATGGCAGTGGTCCTGACCAATATTAAAGTAACTTTTAGGGATCTGACACGCCACTTTCTGCCTGTTTCAGAAAATCGCACTCACGCAAAATTATAATACCTGTGTACCTATGGTACAGAGTATAGAAATAAAATAAAAAATATGCTAATAAATTTTCTGGAACAAGAATAACTTCAAAATAAATTATATTCAGAAATATATAAGATACCTTCACAAATGTGTACCAAATACATGTGCAAAAACGTCAAACAAAAAATCATGCTCATCACAGCGTTCTTTCAGCTGAGTGACTCGTGCTCGAAAACGACAGATTTACGCATGCAAAACTAATCCCCTCGAAAGTAAAGAATAGAACGCAAAGATATAGACAAGAAAAAGACAAAGACCAGACGCAGAATTCCATTTGTATCACTTTATTCAACGTTTTACGTTAATATTTTATTCCTTTTTTTGTTCTATAATAAATATATTCTTTACTGCATTTTAGGTGTACTTTTCTTTATATGTATTTGTTGCTTTTCGGGTGAGAGGGGCTTGTTGTTGCTCGCAGTTTGAACATTTAAACAATTATGTATAGTATGTTTATATAAATAATTATAGACGTCGCTCGCTAGTTATATGTATACTTAGACCTACTATTTATGTGTGTATGTTTAGCCGTATAGTATATATCATAATAATATAGTTTATGTATAAATAAATATATATATATATGTATGTATGTACCGTTACATATCATTGCATTAGCACAGCACTTTAAACGCTTAATTGTCTGTATAAATAATGAATGTTCTTGCTGCCGCAAATTATAACAATTTTCAACAGAAAAAAACTAGAATTTCTTTCTCTAATATTTAGAAATCATTGAAGTACTGCAAATCTCTTTGGTCTACTGCCTTGGCGGGCTTCCAATCCTTCTCGGGATAATCATCAAAGTTCTTCGTATCCCCATCGTGATGCACATCGGGCAGAATTGGTGGCTGTAAGATATATAAATTTATTATAATTATTATTTTGATTGCAAATTGTGTATGATTTAAGGGGATTTTAAAAAGGTCTAAGAATGGGATTCATATGTGTCCTTTCTTCAAATAAATTTATAAGATGTCTCTTACTAGGGTTGGAGGAAAGCAAGAACATAGAAAACTCTTGGCATTCCTCTTTAATTTCCATCTTTCATAGTTTTCTAGCCTTCACAAAAAATATGCAGAAAATACGAGCATTTTTAACAGCCATTTCTGACGCACTTAACCCATTGTCTCCCAAATAAGTTTTGGGCGGGGGCGTTCATGTGGGCAATTAACGCCTTCTTCAGATGCGAAATGCCCCCTTTTGTTACATTTCACTAGCACTCGCCTTCGGAGCAGCTGGGCTGGCTGGGAGGGATCCGGATCCGGGAGATTTATGGGTCTAACACCCACCCGGACGGCCGAAATAGACGCTGCGGTCATTAACTAAAGGCACACAGCTAATTGGGCAAACTGATTTGTTTATTTGCGTTTAATTACGAAAACGTATGAAAATGCGCTGGCCGACAGATAAAAAGTCAGCCTAAAGTCATATGGACCACGCGTGTGTGTCACTTAAAGCCACACAAAGAACATGCGCCATAATTGTTAATTATAATTAGTTTAAAAATAAAAACAAAAGAGAAACCCCTTGAACTTACCTTAAGTTTCTTGTTGTAGACGTCATTCCAATTCAAGTGCTTGAACCAGCGATGCCTTTTCACGTCATCGGCACCATTCTGCGGGTGTTCCGGAATCGGCGAAAAATATAGAAAAAAAATAGAGGAAAATACAGATAAATATTAGACATAAATAAAGCGCTCTGCATTCGTCTTTGGATATATAGCTCGTGTTGCTAAAACTCGCGACAAGTCTATTAAAAATAAAGAATCAAATTCGTTGGCGAGAAAAAGAAAAATGATTTCAGAGCAAAATGTATTAACCTAACTGACAAGGAGCATGTGCAGATCTTTTCGCGATGGCCAACAATTAATATTTGATATATGCGATGCAATTTTTAATGCCAGCCCACAAAATCCGACCGTCCAACCGTGACAAGTGTAAACAATTCTCTATTAATATCGCGCCTAATAAGCCAGAAAATATTAACGAACAAGCTTGCCAAAATTGTATGTTGAACTATGTATCTGAGGAATAGACAGCCAGCAGGGGAGATAAATAAATTTTGTCAACTTGGAAAATGTGAAAAATTGGCTAATTTTAATAGTTGGGAAGGGGTGGAATATTTGATATAGTAAATGGAAAACTGTGTCGATAATACCAACAGCAGAACAAACTTTATGCAGGGAGAAATTATGTGTTTATTTATTTAATTTAAGGTTTATGTTTTATCTTTAAGATTTTCTAAATTATGATTATGATTCTAATCATTTTATTTATAACCCAGAATAATATTTTCTAAACACTGCAAATAGTGAGAAATCCTGTTTTCATTCCTAGTTTTTTTTTAATCTCAAAAATATAAGTATTATCTGTATTTCTGATTTAAGAACTGTTAATCTCAATTTATATATTTTTAAATAGTTTTCAACAGATTTTAAATTAGTTTTTATTAGTTTTCTTTTGCTAGAAAAACAAACAATTACTTTTATTAAACCTGGATGATTATTTTTCCAACTGAACTAATTTAATGCTACACCAATTATTGTTTTTTTGTTTGTTAATCCCCTTCTTAATGTTCCATATCTCTCACCTTCATGTTGCCCAGTCGCTTTGTTCTATCATTCACCAGAAGTTTTTTGATCAAGTCTTTAGCAATGGGATCCATATGACGTTCCCACTCGATTTTTCCACTCAATATCTTCTCATATATGCCAAAGGGCTGCTCATCGTAGAATGGTGGATAGCCCACCAGCATTTCGTAGATGAGAACTCCTGTAAAAATTAATAAATATTAGTAAAATAATATAAATTAAATAAATAGAAGACAACCGACCCAAAGCCCACCAATCCACGGCTTTGTTGTGACCCTTGGACTGGATTATTTCAGGTGCTATATACTCAGGTGTGCCACACAGTGTCCAGGTGCGATCCCTTAGCTTTTTGGCAAAACCAAAGTCTGTGATTTTCAGATGGCCATCTCTATTAATCAGCAGGTTTTCCGGCTTCAGATCGCGGTAAACGACTTGCAGGGAGTGCAGGTATTCCAGGGCACTGACTATTTCAGCCGCATAGAAATTGGCTAAAATATGACAACAAATATTTAAATATATTATTATATATATTTAAATTTATATGACTCAATATTTACTCACAAGTTTGACTAGTGAATTTTCCTGCATTTCGCAGGTATGTGAATAGCTCTCCGCCGCAGACATAATCGAAAATCATGTACAGATTTGACTCATCCTTTGTGGACCATTCCCTGAAGGAAAGTAAAGAAATAATTTAAGAATAAGTCTTCTCCAAACATTCGATTATGTTAAAAAATATGACATATTCGCCATATTGTTCTACCTACAGGCTGATGACAAACGGATGTCGGATCTCGCGCAAAATATTCCGCTCGTTCTTCACGTGCTCGATCTGCTTGAGACGAATGACTTCGGTCATGGCCAGAATCTTCATGGCACAGTACTTCTCCGAAATGCGATCGCGACAGAGGCACACTCGTCCGAAGGTGCCGGTGCCTGAAAGGTGGGGTAATGGTAATGGAGGGTATCGGATTATTGAATGAATCGAGCAGACCGCAAACAACATTCTTAAATATCGTGACATAAGCCCTATTAAAGTGTTTGCAAAGTGCTTCACTTTGCCCAAACGTGGATGGCACAAATACTCAAGGGTAAAATAATAGAGATGAATCTGATGTTTACCTTATATAAAGTATATAAATTCTTGATCATCTCATCAGCATCAACAGCCGAGTCGATCTAGCCATGTCCGTCTGTCCGTTTCTACGCAAACTAGTCCCTCAGTTTTAAAGCTATCTGAATAAAATTTGGCCGTTAGTCTTCTATATACTCTCAATCGTACATATGTCGGAAGGCTATATCATATAGCTGCCATAGGAACGATCGGTAAAATTTTCGAAAAAAAATTATAACTTTGTCAGTTTTCAACACAATTCCACCAAATTTAATATTTGGCCATTAATTATTATTCTATAATTTCATGAAAATCGGACGACTGTATCCTATAGCTTTCATAGGAACAATCAGAAAATAGTAGAAAAATCCTAACTTCGCTGTTTCTTAACATATTTTCATCAAATTTGAGATTTGGCCACTTAATATTATTTGAGAATCTTAGTTTTAATTTCATGAAAATCACACGACTATATCCTATAGCTGCCATAGGAACAATCAGGGTAATAATAAAAAATTCAAAGTTTCGCTATTTTTCAAAATATTTAAATCAAATTTGGAATTTGGCCACTTATTATTATTTCAGAATTTCGATTTTAGTTTAATAGTTCAATTGCAATCGGCAAGGGTATATAAACTTCGGCTAACTTCCGAAGTTAGCTTCCTTCCTTATTTTTGATTAATTTATTCGGTTTAAAGAATTATAGAGTTTAATATTTGTTTTTTATAACAAATTGTAAATACATATTTTAAATTTATATCAACAATTATGAATGACCAAAATGGTCGAAAATGTATCAATATTTTACGCAATTAAATACCTAGAACGATATTTTAACGTTATGTATATCGATAATTCTTGTAAATATATAAATCAAAAGACATTTAAAAAAAGAATATACGCTTTAAACTTTCAATGGTGGAAAATAAAATAAATAAAAATGTTTGAAAATGTCTTAGTATAGTCAAAGAAAAAATATAAATTAATGAAATATCGAATTTGATACTTTTCGATATTACCAATAATATGGATGGTGTAACCTTAAATACAACATTCAAATTATCACATTTCAATATTTTAAAATTTAAATTTTAAAAAGTAAACTTTTTAAAGCATATGTTTAAAAACCCTTTACTATATAGTTTACCCAGTATTTAACAGTTTTTTGCACAGTGCTACTATTTTGAACCCATCTGTAGAGCATTAAAGAGGCGGAGGGATGGGCTACCTGAAAATAATTATTTTTTTCACTGTCGAGCACGTTTTGAGGTTACCAAACCAAGCTGAGCTAGCTTGCACTGGTACCTGGTAATCATAACACGGACGGGGTGTTGGCTTACGCCCGCCCAGCCGAGATTTTCTCAACCTTGAATTTTTAATTGGGCTAACGTCCGACTCACTGTGACTGTGACTGTGACTGTGAACGAGTGACTGAGTGAAATGACGGGAAAGGAAACACGGAGCGTGTGAGGCTCTCAAATTACACGTAAAAACACTTTCTGCCCAGATACACTTAAGGCCAAGAAAATTTTCTTTTCTATTCGTTTCGTTGCGTGTTCTCCTTTTTGTTTTCTTTCCATGGCATGCCAAAACAACAAAACGGCTACAAATTGATTTGTCTGATAAATCAAAAACCGAAACGCAATCATTTTCAATACGAAAAGAAGGCGGTGGACCGTGGCACGGGGGAGTGGGAAAAGTTTCTGCTTTCCGCAGCTGCTTTTAGTTTTTCAGCACGTTTTCCATGTGTGTGGATGTTCCCGATCGGGCCAAACAATAATTAGCCGTGATTTTCAATGTAATAAAGCAAAAGTGAACAGATTATTGAACTCTCGGATACAATCATAGGCCACGTGCGTTGCACCTCCCCAGAAAACTAAACAAAAACCTTAGACAAAACTTGGCAAGAGAATATAGTCAGCGATTCAGTAATACAGCAATGGTTAAAATAATATTATTAGAAATATAATTTGAAGGAAGAAAGTACTGATTGATCTGCATGTTTCTCAGACTGAAACTTGATTGATTTATTTTTCGGACAGAATTTATAGCTTACAATTCTTTTGACACCAAACAAAATCTTTTTTGTTTCGAAACTAATTAAATTGTGGTTGTTTTATAACACAATTTAAACATTAATTATAAATAATTTTACAAATATAAATAAAAATAAAATAAAATAAAAATAATATTCTTTATTTCTCCCATTCTTTGCAATCGTTTAGACCCCAAACTGTAGGTGAGCGTTGGTGGGTGGCCTATACACCTGTTCCAAGGGAGAAGGGGGCGAACATTACACGTGCAAACCAAAATATGAATCTCGACATTGTAATTAATGAATCTTTGTTTCGCACACAAATCGGTTTCTCGATTACGTAGGTCGAATGATTCAGCACAGGCAACGGGATTATATAAGATTTGAAGTGGTGGGAAAACAAAAGAAAACTTGGCAGGGGAAAAGAAAATAAGAATGGAGAGCCTTAATATTGATAATTGCCAGAGACGAAAAAGACGCATCAATGAAGCACACTTCTCATGAAATGAGTCCCGTCATTCCAATCACTTTCAGCTCTAAAATTCTAAAAGTTCTTTGGAAATAATGCCCGAATAAACCAAACAATTGAGGAATTGACCACCCAAAAGAATTTTCCGAAATGTTTAAGGCACTTTTATGGACCCATAACCCCCGCGTGCAAACAAACTCAAAAACGAAAATGCCCCCAAAAATCGAACTTTGGAATATCCTCCAAGCAAAAAATAATAATAATGAAGCCATCACAAATAAACAGCTCCTAAAACATGTATGTATTTGGCAAATATCTTCCTCCTGTGGCATTCGAATTTCTAAATTTGGATAAACGGGGAATAAATATTGAAAATATGCCAGACGATATAAATCAAACAGATATATAACTACAGCCACTGATGGATGCCTTTATTGCTCGAAATCGATTTAGGAGGGCGGAAAATTCTGCGTTCAAGTGAAAAGTGCAGACACCGACATATTGCACGCCGAAGTGTTCCGAGCGAGAAGAAATACTGAAATTCAGGCGGGAAAGGAATGAAAAGAATTTCCCGCCTAGTGTAGGGAAATTTTTGAAAAGTAGAAACTCTCCGGTTGGCAACACACAGACACAAGATGCATGCCTTGCATGGAGGGGCACATGGCCAGTGAGTGGAAAATACCAGATAGTTTTTTAAATATTTACATTGTTTTATTGGATTGAACTTTTTTTTCATTATGTCAAAACGGGGAATGTGTGGGGAAGTAAACATTTTGAGTACAGTACTATTTTCCAAAATTCTAGAGGATATTATGTCCAGCGTTATAGAGATTAATTGGAAGTATTCCGTTTCTTTTAAGTTATTCTAGTAACCAAAGTGTTTGTAAAACCGTGTTCAGTATGTGTACTTTCAGATCTTAATGACTTTGCAAATACTTTTAAACACACTTTCCCAAACCAAAGGAGAAGGCATCATCTTGGTAACCCTCGAAGCGGTCTCTTAGCACCTCGTACGCAGACCGCTCTCCACCTCAAGTGGATCGCAGAGGAAAGTGTATTTGTCGATGTTTTAACTACCACTTTTAGCCACAATATCCACAGCTTCCACAAGCTGCACTGGCTGCTCCTAAATACGTCTGGCCAAAGTGAAATTGTGACGGCTGCAGAGCAGACAGGCCTGAGACTAAAGATTTCACACGGAAAATTATGGCCACTACAGGGAGATAATTGAAGTTATTTTGACTTATTTTTAGGCAATGTTAAATAATTTAAAATATTTAATTAATTCATTCATTATTTATTAAAGGTCTAACAATCAAATATTTCGTAAAGCAACGTTAATTTCACTTTATTATAATAATAATAAAGCAATAGTATACATATGACTCTGGTTTAGTAAGCCTAAATATAAAGTTTAATTTTCCTAATTGGAATGAACTTTTGAACTTATAAAAATAAATGTACTACTTTGAATCATTTAAATACATTATAGAAAATAAAGGATATATTTTTATTTAAAATCTTACGCCAAATAATTTTAAAATATAACTATCAAGTGTTTTCATTTTGTATCAGTAACTTTCCTGCTATGCATTTCCTTCTCTTTGTAATAAAATAACATCATAATTATTTCATAACTAAAAAGTATGTAAAACTATTTAAGTAACTCAGATTTCCTTCTAGTGTAGAGCCTCAGACGTAGCTGCAAACAGCTGCCAAGTCGGCCACAATTAAAGTCTGGCTGAATAAAAGTTGTGGCCAAACCAGTTGGCTCTTGGGTCGGCTCTTTGGCGGTTTCGCAGGCATAAGTTGCAGATGCAACTGAAAAAAGTGCGTGGAAAAAAGGCGAAAAATATTTTACATAATACTCGCGGTACATAAAACTTTCTATTTGACGATGCGATGTGATGCCGCCAACTGTCCAGCGATTGAGAAGATATACGTTTGTACCCATGCATACATATATCATATAGATGCACGACGTCTGATGGATGGATGAATTCACGCTGGGGAATAATAATCATTTGCAGGGAGATCTGTTTCTGTTTTTAATAATTTTATTATTCAGAATACTTGCATACTGTAAAAAGTTCTGAAAATCGCGGCGAATATAAACTTGGCACCATTTGTAGCTCAGACCCAGGCACAAGTTAAATAAAGTTAATTGCGTTTTATGCAGTTCGTCGGTGCAACTTTTGTTTAAAGATACATAAATAAAGGAAGGAACGACTGGAGCTATGGAGGCCAGGTTAAAAATAATACTGGCCTGATCTTAAGTTTAAACAATACCGAATAGGCCTTAAAATCCAATATTTAAGCTGTTGCAAATAATAATAAACAAAGGGTATTCAGGTCACTGGATTATTGTTGACTTTCTCACTTATTTAGTTACTTGGCCGGGAACGCGTTGTTGATATTGCATTTAGTGTTTTGATTTGTGATTCCAGACAGTTTGTAGAACTTGGTTTTTGTGGTAGGTTTTGACTTTATAAACATTTATCTAGTTAGTTTGTTATACTCCAAAGCAATTTGAATAATTAAAAGGTGTCTATAGTCTCACTTTATCACGTTTCTAAGAATTCATGTAATGCATTCGTCTGTTTTTCCGAGTATCTGATAGATTGAGATAGTATATTATTGTGGAGAAGTGGCTAATTTATTATAAATATGTATAAGAAGCTTCTGAGAATTTTTAATTAATACATTTTCTCTTTGCAACTTTCGTAACAATTTGTTCCAAGATATTTACACTTTTTATTTAAGAAAATCGCTTAAGCTATTAAAACGGATTATTCATCCCTAAAATAAATAATGTTCAATAAATAAATATGTTGTTTCATTCAATATTAAACATAACTTAAGATATTTTTTTAGAGCAAAAATAGTATTTATATATTTACTAATAACTTAATAAATTCTGATTTAAAATTTTAAATTTCCTTTATTTATTCATAAGTGACCTCTGTTTTGATTAATTACACTCATTTCCCCAGAATTATTGGCACTAAAATTGATAGAACTCACCCACTCACCGAGTGAACAACAAACACGCACCTTGCCCAATCCCATCACATTGCCATCGGCGACACACCGCTCATAAGTTAAGCGATTTACGACACTTTCAAAGCAGATGTTTACCATTTACCATACACTATATAATGCTATATAAACGGAGATATATACGATAAACCTAATAGCCCACCTGCCCCTGCCTGTCGATGTTGTTTTCACATTTGACAAGTTTTTACACTGCAATTTACAAAGAATTGCGAGATAGAGAAGGCGGAAGGGGTGGATCGACCAGACATAAATCTGATGTTGAAATATGAAAAATCATTCTGTGGCTATTCTCGGTTCGATATTCGTCTATATACTTATTTTTTTGGCAAAATGCAAAGTGCATTTTAGGTCACCTTTATTAATAAGACAAAAATAAAGGCGGCTAATAACGCAGTTTTATTGGCTCGTTTTATGTTTGGAGGTGGGTACGGATTTGGATCTAAACTGAGATAGGGATCGGGATCGGGAACGGGTTTGAGAGGGGATTTTCTTGGCACAACTCGGAGGGGAGGTAGGCGGAGGGGTGTTCTCGTTTTTGGTTTTCGGCACATTGCCAAATAATAATTTCTATAATATTTGCTTATACGTGTGTGTTGGTCCGACTTTTGTTGAAAAATAAAATTCACCATTTCGCCGGACAACGAAAGTTTACAGAGATTTCAAATTTTCCATGCGATCGTAAATTTCCCGTTGACTGATCTTGTCTCTGCCGCGATGATAATCACATATATATCGGCCAGATATAGAGGCGGATATGCATATGTATTATTGTTAGCACTTACCACACAAAAAAGCCAGGCAGTCTCGGTCCATTTGAACTATGAGTTATACTTTGCAGACGCGACGACGACACACAACGTGTTGTTCTACAAGGAACAACGAGCAGCGGGACATGTGTTCGGCATCCGCCAGATACATTTTTTGCTGGCCGCTTGAAACTCGATTGGCGTTTATTATTTAAAAGTCAATTTATGCTAAAAGGAATCCCCGCCACACACTCGTGGATTTCAATTGGAAAAACAGCGCCAAAAAAAGAGAAGCCCTTGTGTTTTTGGCCAATTTTATGTCCCGACTGAATTGTATTTCCGAGAATCGTGCGTAAATATTTATCTGAATCAATCCATCAATCAAGACCAAAAGGATTGCCATTCACGCGGTTCTTTCAGCGATCCACGAACTGCGATCCACCTCCCACAGAGAAAATTGGTCAAGTTGATATATTGGACCTACAAGGTCACCACCACCACGATTGACAGCAATTTCCGTAAATATATCTATTATATATGCACTAAGTATACATATGAATATAGTATTCCGTCAGAAAAGTGGGCCACAAAACGAAATTTATAACTTTTTCGTCATGAATTGATGGGGTTATTGATCCTTTCAGACGATTTCCTATACTTTTCCAACACTTTGTACAATTTTCAGAACATTAAGAGCACATTTAGCTAATTTTTATGAGCCAATTGATCGTCCGAGGCCCACATTTCACATTTGCAAAGTAATGGCTACCAGGTTCCTTTGGTTTCTCAGTTTTAAAATTCCTTTTATTTTATATTAGCTAACTTTTTGGGCCTTTATATATAATATTTATATAAGAGACCAAGATTTTAATATAGAAAATTATAAACAGAACTGAAAGTCTCGGTAAGCTAGCTCAATTGTGATGCTCGTTTAAGGAATATACATTCCTTATTTTTATACCCTTGCAGAGGGTATTATAATTTTGGTCAAAAGTGTGCAACGCAGTGAAGGAGACATCTCCGACCCTATAAAGTAAATATATTCTTGGTCAGGATCACCTCCTGAGTTGATATAAGCATGTCCGTCTGTCCGTCTGTCCGTCTGTCCGTCTGTCCGTCTGTCCGTCTGTCTGTTTCTACGCAAACTAGTCTCTCACTTTTAAAGCTATCGACTTGAAACTTTGCACACACCCTTCTTTCCTTTGCACGCAGTATATAAGTCGGAACGGCCGGGATCGGCCGACTATATCCTATAGCTCCCATATAACTGATTGATCGGAAATGGTATAACTTCGGTGTTTTTAGAGTTAGAAAATTCAGATTTTGTGCGAATGTTGCTGTTGGCAACATAATACGACAAACCAAATTTCATAAGGATCGGCCGACTATATCCTATAGCTGCCATATAACTGATTGATCGGAAATGCTATAACTTCGGCGATTTTAAAGTTATAGAGTTCAAATTTAGTAAGAATGCTATTTTTGGCAAAATACTACGACAAACCAAATTTTATCAGGATCGGCCGACTATAAGATATAGCTATAGATATAATAATATAACTGAAAAATCGAAAATTGCCCATCTTTTGTGTTTTTGAAGAATATTCTGCAAGGGTATATAAACTTCGGCTCCGCCC
>VNJQ01003128.1:0-51615 GCA_008042515.1 Drosophila truncata | reverse complement strand
ATTTTACATTCACAAGCCACATTCTACATTTTACCTTACATTTTACTTATATTTTATTTATGGGGTCGGAAATGACTACTTCACTTAATTTTAAGCTTCTGAAAACCATTTAAATTCCAAAAAATGTATTAAAAATAATTTATTTTAAATATTTAATTTTTTATTAAATTATCGTTATTTATTGCCATGAAAATCGCTCATTACTAAGCCAAAAATGCATTAATTTCCAATCGGAAAACAGTTTTGTGCTAGTTTTTATTAGCTTTTAAAATCTGTATCTTAAGTTTTCCATTTTTTTTAAATTTCATTTTTTTCGTTTTTTTGACAATTTTTATGATGTTACCCCTTATAAAAATTTGAAAAATTTGAAAAAATTTTGTTCCTTTTTTTCTTGGCTAAATAGAATCTTTTTTTGATGCTGATCAAGAATATATATGATTTATGGGGTCGGAAATGACTACTTCACTTAATTTTAAGCTTCTGAAAACCATTTAAATTCCAAAAAATGTATTAAAAAGAATATATTTTAAATATTTAATTTTTTATTAAATTATCGTTATTTATTGCCATGAAAATCGCTCATAACTAAAAGAGATGTTGTTGTTGTTGTAGGCACAAATCCAGACTTCAAGCTGGCCATTTTCAGTACAAATTTCTCCATTTCGGGATTTCAGATATCAGGCGCACAGAAGGCAGTAGCAAGCGAATGAACACTATTATAAACTGTTATACTTTAGCTAAGTTTCAAACCTTATTGGTGTGCTACTAAGCGAAGACTCCAACCATTTATAACAGAAAGTTCGAGACTCGGCTAAACTGTTATATGGTTCGAAACTAGGCTAAAGTATAACAGTTTACAAAACTTTTCAGTCGCTTGCTACCGCCTTCTAGGCGCCTGGTATATAAAATTCAGAAATGAACGAATTTGTACTGAAAATGTGCAGATTTGAATCTGGATTTATGCCTACAACAACAATAACAACTTACAGCTACAAGATTTTGTAAAAAAACCACAAAAAAACATTTTGACAACAACAATTTGCAAAAAAAAAAACCTTAACTCATACATAATCTAAAACACATCTCTTCGCCCGCCAAATTTGAATTTAAATTCAAAAGAACATATGAACATATGAAATTAAGTTTTTTTGCAAATTGTTGCTGTCAAAATATTTTTGTTATTTTTGTTGTAAAAGCGATGTTGTTGTTGTTGTAGGCACAAATCCAGACTTCTTCAATTTGGCCATTTTCAGAACTAATTCGTAAATTCTGGGATTTCAGATACCAGGCGCACAGAAGACAGTAGCAAGCGACTGAAAGCTGTTATAAACTGTTATACTGCAATATAGCTAGATGAGCATCTCTAATACAGCTTGTGCTTAATGAAGTAACGGTGCCTGAATGAGGGGAAAGAAAAGAAGCCTTCTGATTGGTCAATGCAAATGTAAACAGAGGGCGGCCATTAATAAAACTTTGAAAGCACCGTTACAAGCAGACTGCATAAATGGCAAACAGCTGATCGCAAGTCACTTGCTGCTGGGCGCCGATCATCTGCTTGCTGTTTCTGTTCGCCTGGTATCTGAAATCCCGAAATGGAGGAATTTGTACTGAAAATTGCCAGCTTAAAGTCTGGATTTGTGTAAAACAACATAGTCATAATATATATAAACTTACAAAACATGAATCTAAACAATTTAATTATTATTAAACTGATACGAAATGGAAATGGATTTGTGCAAACAACAACAACAACATAACTTTTAAAACACCAACTCATTAAAACAACAACATTTTTTATTCCCATTGTTTTTAAGGTTATTTTTGTTTTTATTATTTTTATTAAGCTGAAATTGTTGTTTATTTTTATTTTTATTAAGCTGAAATTGTTGTTGTTGTTGTTTATTATTTAAAAGGCGAGCTAAATCCCACATAAATTAGACAACTTAATGATTTCTTCCTACCAGGCGAACAGAAAGAGCAAGCAGGTGATCGGCGCCCAGCAGCAAGTAACTTGCGATCATCTGTTTGCCATTTATGCATCTTGCTTGTAACGGTGCTTTCAAAGTTTTATTAATGGCCGCCCTTTGTTTACATTTTCATTAGCCAATCAGAGACCTTTTTGCTTTCCCCTCATTCATGCACCGTTACTTCATGAATTGCTCGCTGTATTAGAGATGCTCATCTAGCTATATTACAGTATTGGGTTCGAAACTAGGCTTAAGTTTTTATAACAGTTTATAACAGATCTCCGTTTCTTGCTGCTGCCTTCTGTGCGCCTGGTATCTGAAATCCAGAAATTGACGAATTTGCTCTAAAAATCGAAGTTTGGAAATGTCATAACTTGGCCAAAAATCCACCAATTTCAATTCGGAAAACGATGCTGTGCCAGTTTTTGTTAGCTTAACAAACTTGCAAACCAAGTTTATTAATTTTCCTTTCTGATCAGCATTAAAAAGGAGATTCTATAAAGCCATGTCCGGCAAAGGAAAACAAAGGTTTAAAACCAAAGCTACCTTTTTTAGGAAACTAGAAAGCAAAGTATTAATATTTCTTCTTAGTTACAGAATAAAATATATATATAATAAAACCGTATATAAACATTAATTTGAATTTAAATTGATAAAAACTATGCAGGAAATGCATTAATTTCAATTTGGAATGAACATTTAGGCTGCTGATAAATAATATATATTATTTATGAAGTAGGAAATACCTCCTTCATTGCCCTGAAAGGCTAAAATAAATATTGCTTTATTCTGTTATTTTTTTCTAATAAATATAGGCAAACAACTGCACCATAAACAACCAAAACTAATTAAAAATATCACCAAAAACTAATTTATCCCCACAAAGCATTAATTAATGTTGATCTGAAATTTATATTTCAAATTTCTTAGCTGACCTAATTTATATTTTCCATTAGAAATATAGATTTTTGTTGAACATGGCAACTTTCGCTTTTTTCCCGGCACACTTTTACGGCTTTTAATGCCGCCTGAATGGGAAATGGTAAGGAATGGGCTGAAGGGGAAGGAAACCCGAAGAGGACTGACTGTCTACCTAGTCCGCCTCTTGAGCGGTTGGTTATTGTCTTTGTTCGGCATTGTCCATCGATTGCTCGATAACACTCGAACGAAGCGTTGAAGTGCAAGTGCAAGTGCAGCTCAGGGCAAGGAAGAAAGGGAAGATGGAGGAAGGGAGCTGCTCTTGGCCAAGTTTAAAGTGGATTTCCGCTTGGATTTGTTGCGGTTGCGTGTCACTGGCAGGGCAGAGCATGGCATGGCATGGCATGGCATGGCAATGCTTCCCCCGCTTTATACAGAATCCAGAATCCCATCCAGACTATTGACTGCACTCGCTTTTATGTCTTCCGGCCAACATAAACACTTTGCCGGCTGTCAGGCTGGCGGAGGGGCGGAGGGGCGGAGGGGCAAAGTTTCGCTGACAGTCATGGCCGCAAAAAGAAAAGCCCTGTGACAAATGTCCTGGCATGTGAGTGGTGGAAAATCGTGCGTGTGTTTGCTACAGAAGAGTAAAGAGGATTCAGAGAGAGAGCCAGAGCCAGAGCCAGAGCTTGTGGAAAAGTTGGCAACTTTTAAAAGTTTCACAGCTAAACGCCTTGCAATTGCTATTACCTGGGATCTCCACCTGCCAGCGTGCCAGCGGAGTGTGTGCCATCATTGCCTTTATTGGCTTAAAGTGTTTGGCAATTCATTAAGCTGCGAACACGCTGCCGAAATTGCATCTACCATTTACCATTTACCATTCTCCATCTCCGGGGTTTAAGGCGGAACAGACACGTTAATTTGCTCTCTAATCTTGGCTCTGGCTCTTGTCGATGTGTCAACAAATCGCTGGAATTAAATTGGTTTTGCATAAACACTTTGAGCCAGAAGGTAGGAGGAGGAGGCGGCGTCACAAGATGTCGAAAAGCCCCGACAAGGAATCCTGTGTCTTGTCTCCGGCTTAAGCTCCGAAAGTATGCAGTGTTTTATTTTGCTTCAAATATTTCTGCTGATCCTGGGACACACACAGACACACACCAGCCCACACGTGTCCAAACTATAAAATAATAAACCGAATTTGTTGTTGTGCAAGTTTAAGTGAAAATGTTAAGAGTAAAGTTTTGGTTCCACCCCGAAAATGAAGACAAACATTGTTATCACCTACGGAACAGAGACAGTGTGCAAGGGGGGTCCTTGGTCCTTGGTGCTACGTGCAAATAAGTTGAGCAACAGAGCAAGGCAAAATATTTATACAAATAGGTTATGCAAACAAACTTAGACAAAGTCACACAAGCAGAAGGAGCAGAAGGACCAAGATGTCGGGGCCAAGACAAGACAGGCAGCTGGAGAGGAGCAAAAAGGATGCGGGGAAGGAAGACCGAACACAGCGGCACGCACACACGACATGAGACCGGGTCGGGTCGGTCCTGGCGCCAGTTCCGCTGCAGGACATAATGAAGTTTGAGCCCGACTCAATGAAATGTCAACAGCGGCACAACGATAGATGATAATGGTGGCTGATAAAAACCCATACACTTGGGGGGGTAGGACACCCAGGACACTATCATGCACTGCCAATTGCATTACATAACCGCCCCTCGAATTAATTGTCATAAATTAATTATGATGATGCCCGAAACACTACAGTTAAAGCTAGTTAAGAGCTATATCGATTACGGATGGGTTCAGGGATAAGCAGACATACAGGACATACATAAAGCATGCAACCACAAAACATATTAAATTTATTATCAATAAATTTTCATTAGTTTCGTGTAGCAGTTCGACGGGGGAAATGGAGGAAGTCCGTCCCCCTTCCCCCAAAAGCCTTTTGCATCCCCCTAAATCCTGCAAAACACTCCAACTATAACGAGCTCTGTGGGTCGTGGCCAGTTGACATAATTTACAATTTTAGTCATAAAAAGCACACAACACACACACCACCAACAGCAACAACAGGGCACAACCCTTGCTGAATCTCCCCTGTATCTCGGCGAACAAAAGCCTTCGACAAAACCCCTTTAAAGTTGGTCGTTTGCCTCTGCCCAAGTTGGCCAACAGCGAATCAACAGTAAATGAAACATCGAGCGAGGTGGGGCAAAATGTGTACAGTACCCTTCTCTCCATCAACTATTATTTCATTTTGTTGAATTTTCTAAATCTGATTTCTGGTAGCTAATAAATTTTCGAGTTTGGCTAAATTTAATGGAATGCCTGTGTGTGTGTATTTTAGGTATTTTGTGTGGAAAAGTAGTTAGTTGTTAGCTTTTACTAAATGTTTTTCTAATATAATGGCATTGTGTTAAAATATATTTCTGGCTAAAGTTGACTTGAAGGATTGAGTTCGTTTTTTTGTTATAATTAAATAACTAACATTTAATTGCAGGAAATTGTTTATTACTTAAATTGAATAATTGAAAACCTTGGCTTTGATTGATTAACTCGTAAGTCTTATTACTTATACATAATTGTTGCCATTTTACAGATTTTTGGCATTTCAGGTGTTTGTTTTCTATTAAATTTTAATTTATTTTGTATTTGTTGGACTAAATTGTTTTAATTTGTAAATTATAAGTAATTTCTACAAATAAACAAACAATTTAGTACTTAAATTTAGCACTTTAAATTGATTTAAACCTTAAATTTATATCTTTGTTTAATATTAAAAGAACTTGATAAAACCAAACCTTTAACTCGGCAGCCTTTCATTAACTTCCTTTTGACAAAAAGCCCACTCCTATATCATCCTTTCCTCCCTCTTAACTCTCCAAAAACTCCATTGTAACTCTTTTCCCCCTGGGCTTTGGTTGTAGTTTGGATAGCTCACAATTTTCTATAATCGTAATCGGTTTTCGGCTGTTTCGGTGTCCCTCGAAATCAAGTTAAGTTTTTATTGAATAAAAATTGTAAACCGAGACTTTTTTTGCATTTCCCCATCGTCATTCAATGCAGCATCAGCATCAGCAGTGGCAGCAGTGGCAGCAGGAGCAGGACTAGCAGGACTTTTACAACAACGTTGATGGCAACAGCAACAGCGACGCCATTTTATTTTCTCTTTGTGCCATTTTTGTTGTTGTATTTTTTGCTCCTGCCACACTGGCTTGCCTTCCTTCGGAGTGAGTTGTTGTTGTTGTTGTTGTCGTATTATAATGCCAACTCATATTGCGCTCGTTATCCTTTTGTGTATCGTCGTGCAACGGAATTGACCCTTTTTTGCCGCTGCGTGATGTCACCAGGGGGGATGTCAAAGGGGTCCTGGGTGACGGGATATCGGGATCTCGGTGGGTGAGGAGGGTCAGGAGCGGCGTCAGGAGATCCGTTGGCAAAAGGTAACACGCGGCGACTGCTAAAGTATCAAAAGTGATGGATGACAGGTTAATATGCGGCGACATTTTCATGCTGATGCTGATAAAATTTTCGTTTTGCATGCGGGCACCGCAGCAGCAGCAGCAGCAGCAGCAGCAGTAGCAGCAGCAGCTAGTGCTGCTATCAATGGGCGTCCTGGTGTGGGGGTGCACACCACAACCGGATCACGGCCATGTCCTGACTGGAGTCCTGTTCGGTGACATTTTAAATGCGCAGCAGACAAGTTTAATTTTACATAGCCCCGGCAAACGTTCAAACAAATTAAGCGTAACATTTTCCCAGCACCCCTTTTTCAGCTCTCTCTCTCTCTTCTACTCTCTGTCTCTCTTGGTTAGTGTAATGGGGAATGAGTGAATGAGTGAATGAGAATACGAGACAATTGCATTAAATTTGCCTGCACAACGGTGCGTATGCGTAATGTTTAATTGCCGTCAGCAGCTTCATTAGAAGAGCTGCTAAATAACTGCCAGTCAACTGAAACACAGCATCATCGTCCCACGCTTTTCAGTAGGTCCTGCCAGTGCTGCCTCCTTCTACCTCCTGACAGCAGCTACACATCCTGCCTGCCCGCCCGCCTGGCTCATCTGCATGCTGTTTGAATGTGCAACACGAAATGGCTAACTGACTGGCAGAGCCTGGAGAAGCGGGAAAAGCAGGGGGTAACGGGCCACAGGATCCGATTTTCTAGCTCTAGCTGAGTGCACTGAGGGAAAACTGAACATATAACGAAGTTAAAAACATATTTACTTGATTTATTTCCTTTTTATGAATGAAGTATCAAGTTCTTTATTAATTTATTTAAATTATTTTGAAAACCTACTTTGAGCTTAAAGATTTTTAGCTAAAAATATTACTTAGTTTTTTCTGTGTTCTTTAGTTTGTTGCCTGCCGACTCAACGAGCGCCATTCGAATGCTTTGGAAAAACTTCCGCTCCATTAGTCTGCCTGTTTCCGGCAGCGTTTTCCTAGCACAATTTACGCAAATTGATGTCATCACAGGGCGGACCAAGACCCCAGACCCCACAATCCGTACCCTTTCTCCACTCTCTCTCTATGGGAATCGGGGAATCTCCCTGCTGGCATTCAAAGCAGAGAAGCGTGCGTAACTCGGCAAATGAAGTGAATGAATGAGTTGCATGTTGCAGGCCGGATGGCTAGACATTTTGGGGTCAGGCGGCAAGCCAAGCCGAGGCAAAGCTAAGGGTTTGGCTATGTGTTGACATATTCTAAGAGTCCTGTGCCGCCCTCGAACACCTGGCTTTAGAAGTGGTTCAATTGGCTACGCCCGAGATGCTAAGATACTCGTAATTTAACCAGATTTCCTCGAAGCCGAGGATGATGATGAAAACAACTTTATTCTTGGGCCGCAAAAAGTGCAACATCATCAGGGGCTGAGTGGGGGGAAAACTCGAACTCGAACTCAAACTCGAACTTGAGCAAACAAACAAACAAACAGACGACAAACTCGCAGGCAAACTCACTCCTCACTCGCAGACAGAAGGCAGCGAAAAACTCAGCCAACAGCCAACAGCCAACAGCCAACTTAGACTTGAAGTGAGTTTCGAAAGTCAAGTGCGTGTTGCTCTTGGCAATCCCAAAGTTTGCCATGTGTGGGGTGTGTGTGTGTGTTGATTTACAAATATTTACCTGGCACCGCTAATGCCAGGAGCTGCCGCCAAAGCTATATGCACTCGCTTAATCAACTTTGCAAGGCTCCCTGCCGCAAAAAGGGAACTTGTAACCCTTTAAATTCTTAACTTGAATATATTTTAAAGCCTTGCAATGCTGCAATTAAATATTCTATAATAATAACCCAGAAATAATCTCTAAAATGGCTGTATAACTCGGCAGGCGAACATTTAATTAGCTGCATAAATTACGCCTCTGAACACTGAAGGTTAATTGCCTGATTAGATAATGTTCTATGTTCTATGATTCCCAAAAGCTTCAATTTCTGTTGCTGTTGCTGAATGCCATTTAAATGGGATATTTCTCTCGGAAATCAATTAATTTAAGCTGCGGCATTAGAGACTTTTTGAAAAGGAAATTATATATAATATTTCTTTGAAATCGTTTTGGGGATTTAAATAATAATTCGCTTTATTGGTCAGCATTTGCGTTCTTAATAATTCACAGATGAAGAGTTTTAATTGTGCATTAATTATTTATATGCTTAGAAATTCATAAGTTTCGCTTATTTATTTATTTTCCTTCAACGATGTGATTTTTGCATGAAAAAAGGCTAACGTATCCTTGCCAGAACTACTCACTGTTTTGTGAATGTGACGCAAAGTGGTCGCAATGTCCTGACAGCTTCCTTTGCTGGTTTATAGAAATGGAAATGAAAATGGCAGTGGAAGTGGCAAACGAGCATCGTCGGCAAGTGGCTGAAACTAACTGAAAACTGGCGCCAAGTTCATTTTGGCAGTGGCTAAATCTCGACACCTTTTGGCCTGCATTGCGCGGAGTTCATAAACCAAATTGCATTTCATTTGCCAGTTACTTTGCCTCGTTTGCCTCGCTGCAAAGTTGCTAAAGTTTTAGCCGCATAATCCGCCAGGGCAATGCCATAAATATTCAATGGCTTTGTGTCTGTCTTGGTGTGCAGAGTGCAGGCAGAGCAGGTTCCGCATTCGCATCCGTCGTGTGAGCCCGGTTAGCAGGTTAGTGGTTGCAATCGATCTGTTAAAGCGAAAGGCCTGGCAGCTCGTTATTAAAGGCCGCCCGCTGAGTTCATTATTCGCTGCTAAGTCGACAGGACCAAGGATAGCAACGACTATCTGCTGCTGCTGCTGCTGCTGCTTCTGCTGCTGCTGCTGCTGCTCACTCGTGTGTGCCCTCCATCGATTAAGCCGAACAGACGGGCTTACCTGGCGTATGAGCAATGCCCCGGCTCCCGCCTCAAGCTCGCTGCAGGACCCCTGGACTTCCTTTATTTGCTCGTTGCTCGCTGCTGCTCGGCAACTTGTGGGTCCCGCGGGACCTGGCAGCACTTTCAATTGAGAGACAACAGCAACACCTGGAGGAATTCCTCACGCGACTCCCCCGGCCCCAGAGTCGCATCGTTTCTCTCCCGGATTCCAGCTGCAGCTTAGGACGGGGATCCTTTTCCCGTTTTCACTTGAATTGCCGGCAGCATCGATTGCACGTATCTCTCGACCTCCTCCTCCTCCGCCATCCGAACCCCAAGGCCCCCGAACTGCAATAAACAAACGGAGAATCGAGAACAGAGAACCGAGAACCGAGAACACAGAACGGAGCGAAGCGAAAGAACAAACAAAAGTGCACAATTCCCGGGCGATTACAAGTTGGGTCCACAAAGTGTCGGCATCCCTCCTTGGCGGCAGTGGCGGTGCAACTCTCAAGTTTGATTCTTGGCAAACATTTAACATTTACCACAGCAAGCACAGCAAAGTTTCTGTGGCATTGTTTTTAATTTATCTAAATTGAAAAGTGCAACAAATCGCGCAACTTAAGGATGACCAACGAAACCAAGGAGTTCCAGAGTTCCAGACAAGACATCAAGGGGTGATTCGATGCAAGCTTGAGCGGGTGGATGAGTCCTTTGGATGAATACTCTACAAAAAATGGTATAACTATTTAAAAAAAATATGTTTGAAATGAATTCTATATAAGAAAACAAGTTTTTCTTTTAATTTAGGGAAATATTATATTTAAATATTATTTAAAAATGTATTTTAATTCTTATAAATATATAAATTCATATTTTATTGGTTCTGCTTGATAAAACTAATTAATTATAATAATAATGGAAATATAAAGGTTCTTATTTTATTAAAAATAAAATATTTCTAAGCTTAAACCCAGATTTGTTGTATTTTTAAATGTTTTGCCAGGGAAACATGATTGTTTAAAGAAAGCTTCGTGAGGTGAAACTTAATTATACAAAGCGTTAATTTATTTATATTTATTTTATATATATTTTTTATTATTTTCTTGTCAACAAAATATTTTTTTTCTGTGCATAAAACAGAGGTAGACAGCCGCAGAGCGTAAAGAGCAAGACATTTGCTGAAATAAAATTTCAATTTGCTTGAATTTCATTTGTGTGTGTCCGTTTTCTGTCTGAGACTTTTGCTCCCGTGTCCTGGAAGCTGTGTATGTGTGTGTGTAAGTGTGTGTGTGTTGCTGCTTTATCGCCTTGCCAGTTAACGTCAGCTCGGTTTACCGTTATGCTTGGCTGCGTGCGCCGCGTCCTTCATGCCGCGTCCGTCCTGGGCCTTCAGGCAGCCGCAGCCACTCGAACTTTGCCAACTATTTGCCGTGTGTATCTGTATCTGTATTTGTATCTGCAGCTGTATCTGTATCTGTATCTGTATCTGTGTGAGCGAGCAATCCTCCCGGGTTCGTGTGTGTGTGTGTGCTTGAAGGAGCAAAAGTATTCCCGCTGGTGACGTTTGTTGATGGTTTCCAGGTGAATGCACGAATTGCGTTTTCGTATTAAATAATAAATGAATGTTGGATTGTTTTTTTCGCCCCTTGCCAGCAGTTGCCTTGGTCCTTGGTCCTTGGATCCTGATTCCTCAATGCCCGATGCCTCTTGATTCCGTCTGATTCGGTGCTCTCCTGCTCTGCCATAATTCCAGCTGCCCTCGCTGATTGCCGCTCATGTTCTGAGGTCCTGCCTCTACCCCTTCCCCATTGCTCTTGTTACTCCTTGGTCCTTGGTACTTATTCCTGTTCTGGTTCTGGGCTCAATTTCTTCTCTGACATTTAATGTGTATTTTGCTTATTCCTTAAGTGCCGATGGTTTGTTTATTAAAGCGTCTGCAATGTCACCGCAGGGAATAACAGCGCACAGTTATTGGTCCTTCCTCCTCATTGTTGATAATTAAAGCGAGAGCGAGTGTACTGTGTGTGTGAGTGTGTGTGTGTGAGGATGGAGCATAACTGCCACTCGCTGATAGATTAACCCCATAAAGAATGTGGCACTGCCCGCTGAGTGGAACTTAATTACCCGCCAGGAGATGCCAGGAGATGCTGATGTGGTGGCCGTTGGCGAGCTGCCTGCCTCGTCAAAAGCTCTTCCTTGGCGACAGTCCTGCGGCTGAAGTGTAATTCAACCAATTCTATGGCTCCCTGGCAGTGCTCGTACGAGTATCCTACTTCTTACAAGCATTAAATTATCGTAAATGATTGATGGTCTGCACTGGCCAGAGCAGTTTGTGGCTTTAAGTTTCTTCTGTCAACATTTTTCAGGCTGGTCATTAATTCTGGGAATTTATTTAAAGGTTTGAGAGATGTTTGCAAGGTAATTTTGTATTTAAATAGCACGGAATGGGTTAAAAAATAAAAAAATAACTACATAATTCTTAAACAATGGTTTTTTGATCTTTTTTGCATATCGAAAATGCTTAAAATAAAGCAATATTCTTTAACATTTAATAACTTATAATTAAATAGTTAGGGTTCTTTAAAAAACTATTTCTACAGTTACAAATTTAAACAGATTTACATAAACCTAAAGTATTTTTATGTATTTTAATGCATATTAATTTACAATCATTTCTTTAGTATTATTTTCTGCCAAAAAATATATTTACAGACTTAAGATCTCATTAAATACCAAATACCAAACTTGATTATAAAATACCCGCTTTAAATACCAGCTTCAATTGATTTCAAAATATTTATTATTAAATCTTTCGTTTAATATTTATAACTCCCTTCGGAAAAAACACATATATTTATTGGATAATTGTAGATAAACACCTCCATCCACCAAACATGCTGCCTGTGGCACAAGGCAAAAAAATATATATATAAATACAAATAAAAAGGAAAAAAAAACAGAAACCAACTTTGACTCCCCAAGGATTCCAATAAAATACCGATAATTGCTTTACCATAAACGCTGCTGCAGTGTGTTTACCCATGGGAGATAAATAGATCAACGTATTCCTGCCAGCCGTATACCTGCTCCTGGCGATGACAATATTGAATTTTGGTAAATACTTTTGGTATTGCATGGATGGCAAAGAGCAATTAATTAATTCCGCAACCACAAAACGCAATGTAAATGTTTAAATATCGCGCAGCTTGATGAAATTATTTCGCAAACATATAGATGGGAGTTCGGGTTCGTGGTATGAGCACTATCAACAATTTAATTTCATTCCAGAACACGTTCAATTTGCAATTTAGTCTGGCAGCAAAAGAATGAAACAAACCATCAGACAGCGACAGCAGTTGGGTAATTTTTGTGCAACGTTAGCGGCTAATTTGAAAATGATTTTCCAAACAGAGACACATGGGAATAGGAGAGGGATTTGCAGGGATTCCAGCTTCCGAGTATCCTTTACGCTTCGCTGCACACTTGTCCATATTCCATTTGCTATTTTCCATTTTCCATTTTATTTAATTCCATTTGCAGGTATCAGGAGTTTCGGTTTTAATCTTGATGAATCGGTGATACGAGCCCTTATCAGTTCTCCGTCCAGTTGTCTTATAATGCACACGGGGCGAGAGAATGATAAGGGTACGAATGCACCGGCTAAACCCAATTATTCAGGGGTTAGCCTTAGATTTTCTTCTTCCGGTTGAAACACTTTTCACTTGAACAGGAAACTGTGGGAATTTCAATGATGCTCCATCAATCAATCATTCGCGAATCTGTAAAAAGTTGAAAACAAAAAACTAGTTAAACGGCTGACAAAATGTTTTCCAAAGGACTTTTCCGGGGGGAGAAGGTGTTAAACAGCAGCTGCTGGCGTGACTGCAAATGAAAAGCCAAAAAACCAAAAAGGCGCCGAGAAGAGCCGTCTGCTAACTCATGTGCATAATTCATTTGCATAACGCATATGTATATAAAAATCAACTAAACACACACACATGGAGCATATAAATAATTCAACAATCAGGGAAGCTCAAGAGCAAAGAGGCTCTTTTTGGCGCTAAAAATATTTTCCAAACCCTACTTTTAGTTGGAAACTCACTAATTGATTTACTCTCGCCAGTTGAAGGACCCATTCTACGTTTGAAACGGATTTAGTTTTAGTTTGGTTTTCGATTTCAAGTGGTCCTCCTGGGAATTTCCAAATCACACATTCAAGCCAAGCGCGGCATTCGAAATTAGCTTTGAGTCCAACTCCCAGGCCCGACCTGTCTCTGGTAATATAATGCCCCGTGATATTGCGGATATAAACTAGTGCCAGTTGCAGGATCCCAAACTCTGCTCACCCTTGCTCACCTTCCATGCCATTCACGTAGAGAGAACGCCGTCTCGGCGCTGCACGTTATGAATTTTCAAATGGAATTTGCTGTAGCCGTTGTTGCTCTGCAATAAATCAAAACTATGCAACAAAACGCGCAGCTACTCTGGCTTCTGCTGGTCCTGATGCTGCTGCTGCCATGCCAAAAAGGATGCCAGAGGACTTATCTCTGCCCCGTAAAACGCTGCCATGTATAACCAAGCCAGCTGGTTTACCTCCCCTGCCATACACTCTCTACGTTCTTCTTTTTTTTCACTGTTGCACTTTTACGGTTATAAATTCCGCCCCAACTACAGACACTCTGCGGGGGTTGCAAGGGAAGAAAGGAAGGATGCAGGATGCAGCCCCTGAGTGGAGTTATGCGGCAACTGGAAGCTGGCAGTGGGCGTGGCACATAAAACCGGACACATGCTTTTAATCTTCGGCGCAAACATGCTCACAGCTCGCTGATGCATGGCAAGGATGTTCACTCCCCCCCCCGCCCCCTTGGCAAAGGCGCATAAAATCTTCCGGCGGAAGTTAAAGCGCTTACTCCGTAGCTCCAGCAGCGTCTGAAACTTGTCTATCGTTTTCAATTAGCGCCTCTCTAAAAATATTCAATTTTTGCTTAGTGCCAAAATTTACACGAAAAGTGAAAGAGCAAAGGACCAAAGGAGCAGAAGAGCACAAGCAGAAGCTGAAGCCGAAGAGATGACGATGACGATGACGATGGCGATGGCCTATTCCTGTGAGAGTTTTGGCCGCATAAATGTCGCTTATCGGCTTTTATATGCTTTTTATGTGTGTTTCCTGGCTCGGTGTGGACACACAGGACATGGCCATGGTAGCCTGATAGAGTGTGGGGGTCATTGTTTGCATCTGGGTCGTGCGGCTGCCGCTTTGGCTAACCAATAATGGCAATTGGCCAGGCAAGGCAAGGGGTCGGATCGTTTGCTATCGCCACCGGCCAGGACACGCAGGACGACACGGCACCTACTGCGGCGTTATCGGGCCTGCCAAAGGCACAGGTGCTTTAAATTTCCCAGCCAGAGAGAGACCGAGAGAGAGAGAGAGAGTGTCAACATTCATGGGCCTGTGACATCGAATACTGGCTTTTTATGCGCTTCCGTTTTTGGGAGTTCTTAGTTCGGGACTGGAAAATCGAGCATTTAGCGCCAACGTTATGAATATTGAAACAATTTTACGCTTGCCATTTTGCATTTTGAATAGGCAGTCCTGCTACTCCTGCTCCTTCACTGTGCGGTCTGGCTTTGTGTTGGTTTTCCTGGTAACTTTTCCCTGCCTGCTGCCTGGCTTTGGTTCAATGGAGTTGCCTGGGGAAAGTTTGTAAAGTTTTCAGTGCAGTAAATATGGTAAATACACAACTATTTTTTGATGAATTATAAACGATTTATGTAAGTAAATAGTAACATTTGAGTAGATTTTCATTAAAGCAATATGAAATTGAAGAGAAACTTATAGTTTTGCCAGAGAATATAATAAATAATAATGGAAACTGATTTCAAGCTATTAAAACAAGCTGAAAAATGTTATCTTTTGAAAGCAAACTCGTCCATTTCCTAAGCCGCCTTTAAAGCCAAACAAATATTTAAATTGCCAATAACTTAATAGCATTGACATGTCCTGTGTGTGTCTATGAATTTAAATATATTTCACAATTTCTGCCACGCGTGTCCAAACAATCTCGACCAGCAATTATGAATAAAAATTTGTTTTTGTTTTTGATTTCCTTTCCTTTTTTTGGAATGGAAATTTCGTAGAATTTTTGGACAAACAAGTTAATATTTATTTGAGTTTTACCTGCATGTAAATTGGTAGAATGCCAAACGTACGCAGGTGAAGATAAAAATCGGTTGATGAGTTGAAAATCCGAAATGAAATATGCTCAAATCAATTTGCAAGCTTTTCCGGTGATGATGATGATGATGATGATGGGGCATGGCTATGGGCTATAGATCCATTCCGGGGTCTGAGTCCGGGAGATGGGTGTTGGTTCATACGTAAGTGCGTAGGCCAAAATGGACATGGCCTGTTGACATCTCACACACACACACACAGGGATATATTTTCATATGAATGGATGGTGTGTGCGATGTGTCTGTGTTGTGTATGCAAATGTGTTCGCATTTGAAATGAATTTGGCATGCAAATACCGAGCCGTGCACAAAATCGTTCCAAATGCTACGAAATGTGGAAATCAAAACAATCAAGTGAAGCGTTTAGCCCCGGCCACAAAACTACAATAGCTAAGAGCTAAGAGAGAGAGAGAGGGAGGAGAGATGCAAAGCGAGACAAATGTCATAAATATAAAATCAAATGCAAATTGGAAATGCAGACGGAGTAGCGGTCAGGACCGCTCACGCTCACAGATACATAGATACACATATCGAGATTTAGATACATTTTGGCTCAACTGAATTGGAAAGGATTTACGAAATGGGTGGAAGCGTCTATATATATGTATATCGGGAGGAAATATTTGCATTTAATTAGCAAAAAGCCAGGGACAGAGAGACAGAGAGCTGTGCTACAAAAAGCAACGCGCTTGAAATTTGTTTATGGACAACTATTAACATTTTCCAATTACACAAAATGCTCATAAATTATGCCATGCATATGTAATTGTTTTCATTTCGTTTTGTATATTTTCCACAAACATTTTCCCCTCTGTTCTCGATTCTTTGCCCATTTTGTTTGTTGTTTAATTAAGTAGAACTTTGGCTGTTGCAAACTAAATATTCAATAAGCAAGCCACAAAACCAAATCAACGGAAGTTGTTGTTGTTGTTGTTGCTGTTGCAATATTCGTGTAATTAACATTAAATCATAAATGCCACAAAATGCTACGGAAATGCACAATTGCCCCAGAGTTTGATTGTGATGATGATGCCAGAGATAAGGTTAAGCTGTGTGAATTCAAAACCAAATCCAAATTTAAATCGAATTTGCAAATTTGTGCAATATTCCTACGGATCGTATTTATTCTGGCAACTTTGTCGCTTATTATTATTATTTTTTCTTTTTTGCAGTCAGCAAAAAATTCTTTGGAATGTGTGGAGGGAATCGCATTTCTGGTTCCATTTTAGTTCTTTGAATTGAGATTAAATGCCAATTCCCAAGATTTTTCAGTCCGCGCCACTCGGCGGGGAGTTTTGTGTTTGCGGTTGGCATGCTCGCTGATAAGGCGTGTATGCAAATAAGTCTGGATTGAGTGTGCGGGCATTTCGAGCGGGAAATAAATAATACAGAAAAAAATACAGAAAAAAGAGCGGAAAAGGCGATAAAATGTAGAGCTGCAGTTGCAGATAACCCCGAACGGTTTGACATCAATTGAAGGGCATTGTTTTGGCTATGCCAACCGACTGCATAATTGATGCCTCACTCATTTGCCTACCAAATGCCTGCCTTCGTCGCCGAAGAAAATGCCAATCAATTGGAAATGTTTTCAGTCTATAGACCCAGCATAAGTCTGTTCCTACCCCTATATTCTCTGGATTGAGACGCTAATTAATCATTGCAAAGTCAATTTAATTGATGGCAGGACGTAGAAGCCGAAGCCGAAGCCGAAGCAACCACCAAACATGCGGCAGGATGAACCGCAGCCCTAGTTACATGTGAGAGATCCTTACTCGGTTTTGCTCGCTCCTTGGATTTGCATGGGTAATTTGACAGATTACATGGACGAAGACATTGTCCCGTTGTCTACAAACACGCATGACCAGGCCAAATTTGATTAATTGCATTAAATGATGCGACAACCGAATGAAGAAATCACTGGGGGAGAATGTCACATTAAAAGATATAATATAGAAGTGCACTGGAACTTAAGTGTATGAAAAAATAGTGTAGGAATTGAAGAGGTTTTAAAACTGAATTCGAATTATTATCAAAAGTTTTATGTATTTAATTTGTAGTATATTTTTAATGTGTTTTCTTGGATAGAAGTTTATAATCTATAATCAGAAGTTTATAATCTATATTCTGAAGTTTATAATCTATATTCTAAAGTTCATTCCACTTTAAATAATAATATAAAAAAGCTGCTGCTTTTATTTTTAGCCTCTTCTTCATTCTTTCAGTGTAATTGTGGTTGGCATTTAGTGGTTTATACAATTTTAATTAAATTTATAATAAATGCGGCTTCAGAGTCAAGTAAAAAAAAAAATAATAAAAATGTTATTTACATTTCTTTCCAGCTTTTAATGAAATGTTATCTCTTAAGTTTTTTTGTAAATATTCAAATAATAAAAAGTATTTTTAGAGTACGTTTAAATTATAATCAAACAATAATCATTATCAAACTTATGAAGAATTTCACTTTCCTCAACTCTGTGACTTTAAATCTTATTTCCCAGTGTTATTTTTGAAGAAGAAGGGGCAGCCCCATCGTTTTTGGCATTGGCTATAAAACTCTTCCACCTAACAGACCCTTCTCCTTCTCCTCCTCTTGAAGTAATGCCTTCCCGTATTTATACCCATATCCCATATTTGAGTTGAGTTCAGTTGCTGCTTAACTGTCCACTTCCTGGCATCGCCCGCATAGCGGAAGCCAGAGAGGCTCAGTGGCGTCCGCACACAAAAACGGGGCCATGTTTATAAGGGGGGGTTAGCAACAATGGGCATAAATATATATACATATATGAGGCAGGGGCATGTGGGGAATGGGGTATGGGGTATGGGGTATGGGGCATGGGGCATGTGGTGTGGGGACTAGGGAATACATACATATATGTAGAACGACGGCGACGCGGACACTTAAGCGATAAGCGACGGGCAACAACGTCGCGCATTTGAATTTCAATTAGAATTTTAATAATCGAAGCAATGAGTGTGTATGTGTGCGAGAGTGTGTGTTGTGTGTGGGTTGCGGGGCCAATGCGTTCAATGTGCGCATAAATTTCGCTTCCGCTTCCCCTTGTTCAGAAGAGAACCCCTTGAACATCGCAACTCTTTTGAGCTATTTGGAAATTGTTTTGGCTTTGGCGCGGGGGAATTTATTAAAATGTTTGCCCCGCGTGCTGATGGATGTTTTGGGGGAGCCGAGAGCCGAGTGAGTGTGGAAAATAAATGAAAATATAAACAAAATTAGCTGGGGGCTCACGAAATTAGCACAAGGACAAAGCTGACGGCAAATCCCGCAGGATTCCATGGAAAAAAAAACGTGCGACATGTTGCTAATTTTTTCCACTTTGCTGGTTACTGACTGCTCCCTGCGTAATGTAATGAAAAAATGTGGCTCTCCCCCCAAAAAACAAGGGAACTAACAACAATCAGAGACAACAAAGCAGACAACAGAGTGTCCCCCGGGGGGCGGGCAAACAATTCAGGGAAAAAAAACGCTGGCAGGCAAAAAACAAATAGGTGGACAACCAAAAAAAGAAAAAAAGAAAAAAGAGGTGAGATACTATATAGAGACAGCGTTGGCTCAACAATTTTATTTCGGCAAGGTAGCCGAGGAAGCCAAAAGGGGAGGCAGGCAGGGAGGCAGGCAGAGTCGCATGTTCAACAGGAAAATCCCTTAATTGGAATAAATTAACTGTTATTGCTCTGGCATGCAGCACACACATAGCACAGATACAGATACCGCCGCATAGATACGCAGATACACAGATACACAGATACGCAGATACAGATACACTCGCGGCTCCCAGTGGGGCATGTGTGTTGGTACTCCTCTATCCGTATCTGTTTGCCCGAATGTTTGTTGTGTGTGTTGTATCTCACAGTTCTCGTTTTCTGTTTTATTTTATTAAATTTCAGCAAAGAGGGAACACAAAGCAGACACAACAAAAATTAAATAATATGATAAAAGCGAAATTTATGACACAAGAGCTGGGTAAAAGCGAACAGTTTGAGAGGAACTGGTCTGGTCAATGTTTGCGGTTCAAAGTTCAACTAACAACACTCTTTTTTTTGTCGTGAGAAAACCCGAATATCCTGTTTTCCCAAGGATGTGAGACAAGAAAGTGTTGGCTTAAGGCGCTAATGAGCACAAATGTGAAACAGGATGTGTGACATCCTTCAGATGGCCAAAAACTATAGCTAATGGCATTGAAGTAGAGTAGAGAATTTTTCAAGGAAATAAAACATGTTTTCAGAGTGAAAAATAAATAAAAGCTGGGGAAATGTGCTTCAAAATTCGAAATTCTTTTTAAATTGTTTTCGTTGGTATAAGATAATGAAACTAGTTTAGATTTTAGCCGAATATTTGAAAAGGATCCCCGAGAAAGATCTCCTCTTAGATAAGATCCCCGGCTACGTCACAAACATATTCAATCCCCGTTCCTCTTCGCTCTTTATCTCTGCGTTTGTTCAGTCTGTTTTCTGTATTCGGTTTTCATTTCTGTTCGCTGTGCTGTTATGTGGCTTTCTTATCAGCTCGCCGAGCAATTTGTATGGCGATAAGCGTATGTATTTTCGGTATTACTCCTACTTTGTTTGTACTGTCCGTGTATGCGTATACGTGGCCATGTGGCAGGCCAGGCGTAGAGTCTTAAATTACGATGGCGATGAGTAAACCCCGTACTTTGGGATCCGTAAAGCAACTCACCCAAGGGAAATTCCATAAGTCCAGTAACAGTTCCATTTCCATTAACAGTTTCTCTCCAGTTTCGCTTTCGCTTTCCACTGATCGATCGTTTGGCCTTTAAACATTTCAATTAACGAACGCGGATCGCTTAATTGTCGGGTTGGATGTTTTTTTTGTTCCATTTGTGAGGGGCGGCAACTGTTCGAGCTGTTCGAAGGCAATTATGTGGCCCACTGATAAGGCTTTATCGCCTGAACTTGGCAAGCACTCGAGTGACTGTTTTTGGAGCCTCTCCAACACTCTTTCCACACATCCTGGGGCCTTCACCCAGATATTCAACGCTTCCCCGGTTGTTGTTGTATTATTCCGCAGCGATTGGTTCCGTTCTCCACCACTGATGACGAGCAACTGTGCGGCGCACAACTGTGGAAGGCAAAAGAAACGGGCGAAAATTGTATAAATGAAACAGAACAAGGAACGCAGCAGTGCTGCTCGGTTTTTCAGATATTTTTATGGGGAGGAAAAAAAATTACGAATAATAAGAGAGACCTAAATTATTGAAAGTATTTTTATTTATATATTTTTATTATTTTTAGGTATATTTTCTGTTTAGGGAATTTTTAAAGGCATATTTATAAAATTGAATTTGTTATTAACTTGTGAAAGTATTAAAAAAGATATTATATAAATTAAAAAAATAAAAATAAGGCAAATTAAACCTTAAAAAATATTTTTGTACAAATATAAATAATTTTTTCCCCTAATTTTCCCCTAAGAAAGTGAAAAAAGAAACTGTTGACGTGAAAAAAATCTAATTTTCCAACTCTGAAAATTTCGGAGAGGGAAAGAGCGTACTTCAGAGAGCAATAGCGGGTGACTCGCTTCCCTCACTCATCGCTTATCAGTGATCGCTGGGGCTGAGCGGGATTGGCCTCCATTATTCATAATTTCTCTCGCTTTCATTGCTTTTATATCGCGTATTAGAAACAAGATTTTCAGCTCAAGAAAACGCGGCAAAATAAAATAATGTGCAAAAAATACAAAGAGAGAGAGAGAGGCACAGGGAAAATGCCAACAACATTTGCAAAACACATGTCAATCGCATGTTTTTTCTTTATTTTTATTTATATTTTTCAGTTTTTACTCATTTTTTTCTTTTTTTGGACCCTGGGATTTGCCCACGAAAATCCTTTTGTTTGCGTCACAGCATGCGAAATGCTGAAAAGTGGGAGGGGACAGGCACAGGGACAGGGACAGGGACTTTCGGTGCATAAAAATTAGTTGACAGAAAGAAAAAGATTGCTGAGCGCGCAGCTAAATATTTGAAATAAAACGGAAAAGGCAAAGAGTATTCGGAAAAGGAAAGATGAGAAGTCTGAGCATCAGCATATGCAAATTTTCTCTTTTTCTTTCTTTCCTTTCCTTTCCTTTCCCCCCACAAACACCCTTTTTCTCCATCCAAAGTGTGACGTATGAATGCTGATGTCAAGCTGCCCGCTGTTGCCTTGCCCTGCTGCCTCTTTCATGCATCTTTAAATATAATTTATTTCCATGAGATGAAGGCGTAGAGCAGACTTAAAGGAAGATGGAACTGACATATGCAACCGTTTGGCGCTCTTCTTTTCAGCTCAGCATCATCATCAGCTTCTTGCTCTGCTCTTTCAAATGGGGCATCGTCATCAAGTTTTATGAGCAATTACAACATATGTTTAATATCGCGATACAAACACACACACCCACCGAGTGGCAGCTACCAGCATGGAGCACTTTGGCATTCTTTTATTCGCCATTCCAGCACAGAGAAAAATTTAAACACTTAAATAGGTCAAGAAGTAGCTTTAATTCTTACTGAATTTTAGGCCAAAGGTTTAAGAAATATATTAATTATATATTTAAAAAAATGTTTTATATTTATTATTATTATAATTATTATTAATGTCTCCCAGTGCACGCCAAACGGCAAACAGATCAAGTAGGAATATGAGTACAACAATAAAACCAGCGAAAAGAAGGAAGGCGATACTGTGGGGGAAGGACGGACGGACACGGGAACTGAGCAACCCCTCCAACCACTTGGCATTGAACTTGGGATGTGCTCCGCTTCCTTTCGCGCAACAAGGGAACATCGAGAACATCCAGAACATCGAGAGCAGCGCGTCCTGGCAGTGATTGAGCCATTGAATTAACATTTGGCAATGATTTACAAACAAATTCAGATAATGGCCCCGAAATCGAGCAGCGTGGGCGTCGACGGTTTTGTGCGTTTGGAATTTCAAGTAACCATTATATCCCGAAACTACACCACGGAATCACTCAGAGGAGGAAACCCACTCAAGAAACCCCTGGGGGAAAATGTTGGATTAAATTTGATATTTTCAGCGGCCACGTTTATGGTTTCCTCGAAATAACGTCAGAGAGCTGAGTTCTTAGGGGAGTATTTGTTGGACTAACCACTATTTTTCTTGGATTTTTATAAGGAACTGAAGTTGATGAATATATTTTAATTAAAAGAAAGATTTTAGGTCATTCCTTAATAGAATTCCCAGATCACCGAGTTATTTGATTTAAAATTTCGTTAAATCGTGTGGAACTTTCCCCTAAAAACCTCAAAACGAATTGAATTCTCTACGACCATTAAGACTTGCCCTTTTGGGAACCCCAAAGCTTTTACACTGAGAACCCTTAACCCGGTTACAGCCTTTGCAAAAAGGGCTTACCCTTAAAACTGCACCAATCAATCAGGAAGTCGGAAGGGATGCCGGGGGATATATGTATGACGACACAAAGAATGCAGTGCCAAAGGCCTGAGGCTCAAACGAACGAAATCTGTCAAAAAGTGGTAAATGAAACTCTTCAGATGTCAGTGAGCCATAAAATTATGCGATAATTAATTTCTCATACACAAATCCCGTGTCCTTTCAATGGATTTTAGGGCAAAAAAATAAAAGAAGAGAAATAATAAAATAAAACGAGGGGAAGTCTGGCATTCCGGGGGCATTGTTTGCACGGCGTTTGCTTTTTAGCGATTTTTCAAAATACGAGACTGGAGAGACGACATCTCAACCCCCTCTTGGCTTCCGCAATTATGATTGTCCTTCGTCACTCGTTCCTTTTTTGTACACTCAGCTCTGTCCTGTCTCCTTGCGGCCTTAATTAAAATCTGTACAAATTTTTACTTTTTTGCTAGCAAATTGCCGGACTGCTGGCCACTGTGCCAAAAAAAAAAACACAAAGAATTTCAAGGATGTGAATGAGGAGAAGACAACCCCCGGCTGGCTGACTGGCAAGGACATACCGAAAAAGGTTGCCGAGCGTGGATGCGGTGGCCTAAAACAAAGCGCACAGATTTCAATTGTTTGTCGCCATTGTGTTTGCCCCGCCGCCCATTTGAAAGGGGCGTGGCAGCAGTATCTGAAGCATGCTATAAGTTCCCATTGTCTTGAGTGGGCATTGAATATGCCGAGTGCGAGTGCGAGTGCGAATGTGAGTATGCAAAAGGATGCTGGGTATGAGGATTGCCCCCGAAATGGCAAAAGCCAAGTCCTCCCGATCCCTGAACCGTGGCCATGTGCGACCGGAACTTACACCAGCCCCTGTGGAAAAGCCCCCTTCTTTCAACTAATTTGTCAACCTCAAGGCAAATGAGCAAACGCGCCATTACGCATTCTCCCGCCAGCCATCCAACCATCATCCAGCCATCCAGCTATCCAGGTGGTGGCGTTCTGTCGGCCAACTTCCGTTAATTAACGTTAATTTACTTGAAACTCGCCCCAACATCCGCTAGCGGAAATGTACGAATAAAGGGGGGTTGGCGGTTGGCGGCAGCTTAAATACTTGAGGCGATTTGTCCACCTAATGGAAAGAAAAACAAACATCGAAGAGCATAAAAAGCATAGAAAGCAAGGAAAGTCAAGTATTACACTGAGAAAATATAGGAATTGTTCATTTTATATGAAATATAACAGGAGTATTATAAGAAATATATGATATCATATCTAAAATGATAATTTCATATGAAATATTACTGAAGTATTATAAGAAATATATGATATCATATCTAACATGATAAATTTATATGAAATATAACCGGACTATTATAAGAAATATATGATATTATATCTAATATGATAATTTTATATGAAATATTACAGGAGTATTATAAGAAATACATGATATCATGTCTAACATGATAATTTTATATGAAATATTACAGGAATATTATAAGAAATATATGATATCATATCAAACATGATAGTAATCTAAAAAAATAGTATTTTATATGATAAGGTTCTCTCTTTATAGATATTTCTAACCTATTCAAAACCGATGAAAGGATAAAGGTTTTCTATATAAAATTAGATGATATAATGACATTCATATGATATTTCATGTAATTTTATATAGAACACCTTTATCCTTTAAAAGGTCTAATAAAATTAGATGATATATCATATGAATAATGACACTCGTACGATATTTCATCCAATTTTATATAGAAAAACCATAATTTTCCCTACCAGTGTAGATGGTAAAGTAAAACTGTGGGCGTGATCTCCGGTTGAGCTGCCAAGTCATCGTCGAGTACGTGCCACACTCGCCAGCATCAGCCAGCCAGCATTCAGTGTGGCGCCTCCCATTTCGAGGACATTCACATTCTGATGGCTGCAACGATGCAGCTGCATCCTTTTCTCTCTGTTTTTTGCGGAGATTAAAAAATTATCCCGCACAAAAAGTTGACAAAAAGTCGGGGAAATATTTGCAAGAGAGATTCAACGGTGGCTGTGGCGGCGGCGGACTGTTCAATATGCACAGTGTGTGCCCGATGGAAATATGATTAAAGCCGAGGCGGAAACAGAGGCAACAAAGGCAACACACACAGGACGTGTTCCAACTGCTGCTGCTGCTGCTGCTGCTGCTGCTGCTGCTGCTGCTGCTGCTGCTGCTGCTGACCGAAAAGCAAAGAGGACGCGCCAGGATTATGCAAAGGCACGTCAGAAGTTGTTTGATGTTTGAACGCCCCGAGAAATCAACTGGCAACATAAGACAAAGTCAAGTGCAAGAGGCTGGGATAAAAAGAAAAAAAGAAATATCGGCGGGGAAAAAACAGGATCGCTGGCAAACAAATAAAATGCCCTGCGGCCATTTATTGATGCAGTGCACACGCTCCTCCTGCAGTTTTGTTCATCTTTCCCACGTGAGTTGGGAAAAATAGTTTAGTTTCAACTTTGCCAACTCCCTTTGCTTCCTATAAAAATTCTATAAAATATCGAAAGTTTGGTCCATGTTTTTCCTGGTCTCTACCCTTCCCCACCACCCCTTATGTGCGGTGTTTGAGTGTAACTGGCCGTGCAGCTTACATTTTTCCAGGAAAAGTTATGAAAATTCATAATATGCCAATACACACACACACAGACACACACACACACCCACATGGCGTGCAACTTTGCGGTCTTTTAAAAGATTGTCTGCATTATTTGCGGCTGCTGTTGGTCCGGCTTCTGATCCGGATCCTATATCGTAGATATATATATAATATATATATATATATAGAAGGCCTCCTCTTTCGTCTCCCTCCCTCTGGCCGGAATTAGAAGCCCGTGGCAAGCCGAACCAAACATTCTCTGAGCTGTTAACAAAGTGAAACCGCACAGTTTTGTTTTGAAAAGTTTTCCATTTTTCCACCCCGCTTTTGCTGCTTGTTCTTAATTTTTTAAACGATAACGGTATTTAGTTTAGCATGAGCATCGGCTTTCAGGGGTTTGTGTGGGTTTTTCCGGGGTTTTTGTGGCCTCTCCTCCTAGCCCCTTGCGGCAGAACCTTTAACAATATGCGTTTGGGGGGAAGAGCTCCATGATTATGCAAGCCAAGAGGGTTTGTTTGTTAAGCTACAGGATTCTACAGGATTATTATTATTATTATTTCCATAAAATGGAAAAACTAAAAACAAAGCATTTATTGATGATGACTTAGGGCCAATTGGCTTATAAGTTTCAGAACAAGCGAAAGCTCTAAAAATTGGTTTAAAAAAATAGGTTTATATATTGAAAAAATATAAAAATATATAGAGAAGAGAGGGATAAGGATTCTTAAATTACAATCCAAACAAAGCAAGAATTAATTCATTTTATGAAACCAAAAAGGTAAAGGAAAGAGAAGCCAAACCTAATTTGATTCAAATAATTCTTCTATTAAATAAAGCAAATACAATGAATTTTCGCTTATAAAAAGTAGGAAGAATAATCTTTACTATCAATTTTATGTCAAGCTGTTAAAGCCGCCAATTTTATGAGCACTTAAAGCCGGCTTTTGTACCCACTTAACCATAATTTCCGTTTACTAGCCGCTACATTCCCCATTCTGTAAGCCAAAAGCTAATTTAGTTGATGCGTGAACATATTTTGGCTTATTTGGCTGCTTTCCTGATTTTCTGGCTTCGTGTTTTTGGCGGCTCTGGTAACGAGCTGCTAAATCGAATGTGACTAATTCGCGGCAGGCAGGCAGAAGGCGGCAAGGACACGACCGAAGGACCTGCTAATAAACCAGCAGTCGTCAAGCAAGAGAGCGAGAGCACATAGCGAAGCCACAGAGTATTATTAATATATTAAAGACAATTCAATTGGAAAATTGGCAGAGACGAGACGCAAAGTGTTCGCTGTTCTACTCTGTTCTGTTCTGTTCTGTTATGGGGATATGAAGTAATTGAAATAAACGAGCTGCGAGATGGAAATGCCATACATTGAGCTGTGGAGGGGCCCGGGCTAGAGTTGAATGTTTAATAAACGATTTCCGTCACAGTCGAGCATTTGAAATGCAAGCAGACCGAATGTATCTGTATCTGTATCTCTAGCTGTAGCTGTATCTCTAGCTGTAGCTGTAGCTGTAGTTTCTATATATCCGAATGTGTGCAGCCGAGATTAGAGCGGTGTTCGTGCCAGCCAACAATTGGCAGAGCAAACTGAAAATCAGTGCGTGGAGTATCTCCATCTGTGTATCTGTGTATCTGAATCTGTGCTGCGTGTATCTCTGTGTTCGCCACAATGAGCTCACTTTGTTGTGTGTGGATGTGCGGGTGCATGTCGGACATTTCATTATCGAAATGTGTGTGTGCCAGTAGTCCCTCGTGGAAATGATAATGAGGGCTTATCGAGCGCCGCCTGGCAGCGGAAGTGACCCGCTCTCTCTCTCTCTCTTTCAACCATTCAAATAAATCGGAATCAGAGAATAAAATGTGTGAAATTATCCAAAAATAACCGAAGAGGATGTGCCAGCCAATAAATAAATAAAAATCAATCAACAAGTGTCGACTATCGTTTGTCCAGAATGTCTGCCTTTGCAGGTTGCCAACTTTCTAGGTTTCCCCATGAAATATTTATTCTGGCAATCCATTTCCTATCTTTAAAAACCTCCCTAAATGCAAATAACGCGTATTTCTGTTTGATTTTAATTTTTAACCAGCAAATATCTTTTCCATTTCCATAAAAATCAAATGTTTCTTGACTCCATATGCACTTTCTGCGATTATTATAATTAAAATAGTTAAGAATCCCCTTGGCAAAGGTAAATCTGCCCAGCCTGCATATTATTTGGAATATTTGAATAGCTCAGAACACACACTCGTTCCCGCACACACACACTCACGGTAGTGCAATCAAATAATCATAAATAAGTAATGATGTGCCTGGTTACTGCCAGGATTCCGGCACATCCCTCGCTTTACCCCGATATCCTTGTATCTGAGCCACTGGGTATATCTACATGCAGGCGGGATATATATGTATAAAAGGCATTTATTTCTGGACCCAAAATGAAGGCACGACCAGGCGTGGCTTCAAATTGTAATGATGCCACGCCCCCGCTCTTGCTGCCTCATCCCGCAGGATGCGGGAGGAAGAACTTCCTTTTGCCAGCGGAGAGCAAATAAATTGCTATAAAATTTTACCCAAAAGTCGCATACGAAGCCCCACAGCAGTCGTATGGGTGGGATGGTGTGTGTGGGTGTGTACAGGGGGTGTGTGTGTGCAGGGGGTGTGTGTGTGCGGTGGCTGTGGGGGCGTTTCCCCTGCAGCCTGCCTAGTGCCCGTTTCAATGGCATAACCAGACCGAAAAGCCTCGGCCGAGCACTGAGAAATGAGCTCTCCAGCAGGAGGAGGAGAAGGATGAGGCAGGAGTCGTTGGAGTCGGCGGGGACTGTCGTCATGTCAAGCAATTCAATTCAATTTGGTTTCTCACGCGTTTGTTTGCCCGCCCCAAGCTTCCTTCCTCCAGTCTCCAGCCTCCTCCTCAGTGTGTTTCTGTGTCTGTGTGTTTATTTTTATTTAATTCATTTCTTTTTTTTCCCCAACTGTCAGTCCCACCATATGCTATGCCATTTTATTTTTGGCCTGATTATGCTAATATTGATGGCAAATAAATAACAATCTGCAGAAAGTGCAAAACTTTCCAGCAAATATTGAAACTTTTATTTTCTTTTCTTTCTTTTCTTTTCTTTCGATTTGGCAGCTCATAAATTTCTTCTTTAAAATATATAGAAGAAGGCCATAAAAAAAACGGCGAAAGTGAACAGATTATGGCTGTCATAGATGGTAATTTATGGAGCCTTGGGGGGAAAATGCCATTTAATTGATTTAACACAAGTCACTCCCCCAACTGGAATAACAAACGTTTTCCACACATTTTCCACACACAGCTCGAAATTATGCTACACACTCTTTACACACTCATCGAATCATTTTAACACGCTTTTACTTACATGGCAAAAATTTCTCTGGAGTTTCGGGGTTTTCCAATTTCCGCTTAGCTGCTTCCGGTTTCTGTTTTGGCCGCCGCCGGCGACTTTAAGTGGCCACCGCCGCCGCAGCTGTCATCATCGCTCAACTTAAAGCCTGGCCGCCGGCTGTTGCTTTAGCGTCGAGTATTGATTGCAGGATGCCTCAACACACACTCAGAAAACACACAGAGAGACAGAGAGAAGGACACACGGGACTCTACTCAACTTAGAGTTCGTCCTCTTAGCCGCTGAAACAACCTGACACGAGCGAGTTCTGCAGCCAAATGAATCTGTGAGATGCTGCGTATCCCTCAGATGCACGAACTGCAAAAAACGAACGAAGGCTTTCGTCTGTGGCTTCGGCTTTTGGGATGTTGCCTCGGTAGATTTGGGACAAGAGCTTGTATGAGTTCTGCGCAGGACTAGAGAGCAGGATGCTCGTTGGGGAAATGTAAACAAAAAACGTTCGTCACTGCTCGGCTCTTGGGATGCTGCTGCCTTTAATTAGCCACCGCTTGCATATCAGAGTAAAAGCTGAAGAGAGACTTCCCAGGAAGAGAATCTCTGCCAGAAAAGAGAATGCTCTACAAAGAGCTTTCTCGCTTTCTCGCTTTCCCGCTGATAAGGCTACTGACCTTTGTCTTGGCCAGTGGCGTGGGGCGTGGGGCCAAACGGGGGTCATACAGTGGGCTTAGCCCGGCACTAAACGCTCTCGAGTGTTTTCTAAATACGTTGAATTTACACAATTTTCAAATTTCGCCGCTTGCCGACGAAGGCTTTTAATTAAATTAATGCATTGCCTACATTGCGGCACACTCTTGGCCACTTAATTGTTGGCATTTTTCTTCGCCCCACTGAGCGGGGTCCACTGAGCAGTGTCCTCCCAGGAGGGGTAGCAGGGATAGCAGGGATAGCAGGGATAGCAGGGATGGCAGGGGTAGCGGGGGCGTCTGGACAAACAGCTGTGCCATGGAGCGCATAGATTACACAACAAACAAAAGCCGCTCAGAGACAAAAGCCAGCGGAGAAGTTGAAGTGGAGAAAGTGGTGGCGCACAAACTGAGGGAGCACAGCTTGGTCTCGAGTGGACTGGACTGGCAAGCCATTTGCTGCGAAATCTGAGCAGCTTTAATTCGAGATCTCCGGCATACGTCAAATGTTGAATGAAGGCAAATTTGTTTTCCCAGGGATAGAAGGAAAGAAGCAAAAAAGAAATGGGAAAAGCCGGGAAAACTCTGTAAGGGTGCTTATTAATCAAACGAGTCCACGAGTTGGACACTCGACTAATTGCCGTGGCTCATATGCACGTACTCTCTTACATAGAGCGTGCATCTAGATGCCAATTAATTGAAGTGATTCATCTGGCGAAGATTTCTGTATAACATATGACTTTTATGGCATTCACATTGCTTTTTTTGTTACAAAAATATATTATTAAATACTAATTATTACTTGTTTTAATTGTTAAGCGATTTATTATTTATGAAGTTTATGTTTTCCATTTATTTTATAGACAAGATATGACTTAAGAGGAATTTAGGGTACTTATATTTTAGTCTTAAGCTTAAAAAGTAGTGTAAAAATCATTTTCGACCCTATAAATCATATATAGTTTATATTTTCTTTAAGATTGAGGAATTTTTGATTGATTTTTAAAGAAAATACTTTAAGACTTGAATGCTTTGATTTATTTATATATTTGATCAGTTAATTAATGCCTTAAAAATACTTTTACTAAACATATTTATATCAAGAACATATCATAATAAAAACCACCACTAAAAAGAGGTTCCCATCTGCACAACTTACCTTTTTTTCATACAAACACATCCCCTCGTTGAATTTGTTTTCCACTTAGTCAATTATCTGACTAATTTCCCGGATTAACATTTGATTTCCTGCACCACATGTAACCCTTTTTTTCGGCGAGGTCCTGCTGCCTGCATTTGCCCACTGAACCAATTTGAATTTAAATGCCCGCAGTTTGTTTGCTCGTCCTTCACACTTGCAGCAAGCCGGGGCAACAATCAACACACATGCCGTGTTAAATTATCTAGTTTTCAATCACGGTCTGGCAACGCTCAACCAGCATGTAGTTTCCCAGCTCTTTTTTTCGCTTTTCCTGGTTGTTTTTCCCCCCTCAAACAGTTCGAAGAGGAAAGCCGAATGATTAATGACCGCTTTGCATTGTCGCTGTTTTCGTCCTTGCAGCAGCAGCGAACAGCAGCAGCAGAACTTGTCGATGGAATATGTCACGAGCAAAGTAAAACTAAAAGCCCTGGAAATGAAATTTGATTTTGTGCCGTGGAAAGGCAAGGAAAACGGAAAAGGGCTAAGCTGAAAGCTCCCGAGTTGATTGAGTAACCTGGGCAAAGCGGAGAGTCCAGAGGTGGAAAAGCCGAAGAAAGCGCCAGAAAAAACAAAAAAAGAGACGTGTCGATTGATAGCGATAGCGCTACCGATATGCAAGGCAATTTTCGGAGAAAAGGACGAAGAAAAACTGTGGGAAAACAAACGGAACAGCTGACGATGCGGGTTCGGAAAAGCAAGTGCTGATAATGACGATAACACGCTGACTCCGTTGACAGGCGGCCACCCCTCCTCCATCCTGGTGTTGGGGGAACCCCCTACCCGGAAAATACAAATAACAGGTTCACATTTTGGCCAATTCGAAAACTCTGGCGTGGTGTGTGTGTGATGTGGTTTGGGTGTCTAGTCCTTCTCCTTTTTCGGTGACAAATGAAAAATGTGTCGGGCATATTAAAAGGGATTTAACCCCCCCGGAAAAAAAACCTTGCCCACGCCAGCGGATAAATGGTTCTGCCCAACGCATTACTTAAATTAATTTCGCTTTAAAGCCAATCCTGGCAAGGGCAAAAAAACAAACACACACATAAAGGATCTGAATCCCAGCGAAAAGGACAAAAACTCCAGCTAAAGTAAATATTTAAATGAGGACAAAGGGACACAGAAGGCAGGCAGTGCTGCAAAAGTAAAACAAATAAAACGCAAACACGTCGAACGCATTAAGCACGTGTAAATATTTGTGAAGAGCAACAACTGCAGCAAAGAACAAAAAACAAAATCAACAAAAAAATATAAATATAAAAAAATAATACAAAAAGGGACTAAAACGACAGGACGACTGACTATATGTATGTCAAAAGCTGTGCAAACCTTAAGGGGTACGGTGTCATTTCTCTAATTAGCATATCAGGAGACAAAACTACCCCAAGGGATATTATAGCCTGGGCTATAAATATTAAATCCTTGAATAAGTAGATATTTATTCATAGATCTGTGAGGTTTATCCAACAGAAAGCCTTCAGGGAATGTAATCAGCATTTAATTTGCAATTAATTAAGTTTCATTGTCAATAAGGAATTTATTAAACACATTTTTGTTATTTTTAAAAAAGAGAATGAATATGTGAATGTAATTAATTAAAAAACAGATGAATAAAAGAAAGGAAATGCAATGTATATATTTTTTAAATAAACTTTTAAATGCTGTAAATATCAAAGAAACATTATAGCCACAAAATATGCTTTCAGTCAGTTTAAATGTACAATAAAAGAACTCCATAAAAACATAACAAAATATTATTCAAATAAAACTTTACTTTTTCACTAGCTATAATTAAAAACAAAATAGTTTTCTATAAATTCTGTACCTTTTAGTTTTTTTGTTAAATTTAATGAAGCAACCTCAGCTGCAGGAATTCTGTCATAACTTGGACTTTGCCTTACCTGCAACGCTTTCGTTGCATTACAAGGACTCGTCTTTTTTTTTACCCAGGGCGTGTCTCTTGCAATAAACAACAAAAAAAAAACTGGTGAAAAAAAGGGAGGAAGGAGGAGAAAAACCCTTTTGTGGCTGCTTCTAATTAAAAAAGTGCCAGCGGTGGAAAGCGGTATCCGCGGCGGTCTTTGTCGCCAATGAACCAACTACGAAAAAAAAAAGAAAAAACATGGCTAAAAGCGAGAATGGCGACCAAGAAGATGGCACAAAATTCGTGGCATACTTTCGAGAGCAGCGCATATTTTCGCCCCGGCATAATTAATTAAAATTATTCGCCGGGCAATAATAAATTTCTGCAGGACTCCGTGTGTGTGTGTGAGTGTGCGAAAACTTGGCCATAACTGAGTTTCAGGCGCAGCATGGCCAAAAACATAACTGACATCATTAGCCCAACTTTAATGGAGTTTTTGCCAAGTCCAACCGGGGGACAAAATAGAACCCAATGAAATGAAAACAAAATTAAATATGGCCTTTTGCAGCCTCCAACGTCCTCAAATTTATTTAGTAAACAATTTAAACTTTGCACATTTGTTTCCAAATATGCAGCACACTCAATGGGACTTGGCTTATGCAAAACTCCGCTCTGGCCAAGTGGCTTAGATTTTTTGGCCCCTCCAAACACACACACACACACACTTTATAGTATATACAAACTGGATGAAGGAGATGATGGTGGAAGGACATAATGACAAAGTTTTGCCACTGCCACTGCCACTGCCAGTATATACTGGCAAGGTGGCAAGAACTATGTGGGATTAGACAATTTGTATGCCAGCTGCTGGCAGCCCAAGCCGCCTCCACCTGCGGTTGAACGGAACTCCAGGACTCAGACCAGAGAATCCTCGCCAGAATCCCCGACCAGAGCCCCGACCAAGACCAAAGCAACCGCCGTCCGCATTAAGCCACAACTGATGTTTACATTTTTAACTACGGCCAAAGAAAAGTTTGCCTTGCCAGCAGAAAACTCAGCCAACCACCCAGTTTCCCAACCCCACACGAAGCTACCCACGAAGCCACCCACTTTTCTGCCAGCCCCTTTTCTGTGCCATTTGGGCATAAAATTTAATGCATATAATATTGGCTAATGATGTTTGCAGTTGCGGGGCTTAGGCGAGCATTAACTTGGCCAAGTCCAGAACACCTGCTGTCCCCGTATCTGGGCTACTCGGCTTTCCCTTTGGCAAGGCATTCCTTTTAGCCTGTGTTTTCCTGTATATAAGTCAGTGAGGCAATTAAGTCTGCCAAGGAGTCGAAGACATGGCCCCATGTTAATTGAATCAGACTTTAAAGTCAGGGAAAGTAAGCTGGAAGCGATCTAAGATCTAAGGGAGATTTAAGTATGCTGTCACTTCTAGATTCTTAGAAATAAAACCAATAATATCACTTGATTCCTAGAAAGTTTAATTATAAAGAGAAAGTAAGGGGAATAATAAAAACCGCAAACAAAGTAAACCCCTAAGGAAACCCCCAAAACTTACAAAATATATACAACCAGTAAAAGGTAAGATGATCTCATGGTATATGCTGTATGGTACTTGGTCATAAAAAAGTTTCAGCCGGAAAAGTGAGCTATTGTTGGCTGGCCAAACAATTTCAAACTCATTAAAAATTGATTGACAGCACAAAAACATACAAGAACACAAGCATACAAGCACACATCACACAGGACACAGGACACCTACTCCTACTACTACTCGTACATAAATGCAATCAGTGTGAGGACCCAGAAAATCTAATTGGCGAGTTTATGGCCAGGACTTTTGATGTCCTGACCCGCGGGGACGAGTGAGGCGTCAGAGTTGACCAGGGGAGCCATTCCGTTGCATGTTTGATGAATGCCCACGTTGACAACGACAACACACGACATTGGGGCTGGGGGGTGTGACATAATTAAACGCCAGAATCCTGGATGTGCCAGCTAATGAGCAGCAGAAAGGGATGACAACAGGATAATGGCCACACAGAGAGAGAGAGGCAGAGAGGCAGAAAGGAAATCATAACCAGATGCTGCTCATTTTTTGGAAGTAGGTTAATGTGAAATTATGGCAGTGGGCCTACTTCTTGTGCTTGCATTTTAAATGCTTTCATAAATACACAATCTGTTTAATTTGAAGCCCGACAAGGCACTCGATTCGCCGCAGAAAGCGGCATGTGCTCGACCCTAATGACAGGAAATTGTGCGGTCAATCAAGCTGACCAAGCTGAGGCACAGCCACAGAAACAAATCATTATGGCCACAAAATCATCATTGGCAACTCGGTAACTCGGCAGTTCGGCAACCGTCTGCAACCCGGCACTCGGCACACTGGCATTTGCATAATTGCAAGCCGAAAAACTTGCTCCTGGAGCTGGAGCAGGAGCAATTAAGACTCAGGGCCAGACAATTGCATCATCCGTCTTCCGCAGCCATTTGTCCGCTTCACGCGCAGGACACACAGTGGCCACTGGACACTGGATGGATATTGGAAGCTGGCCTCGCACAAACACATTTAGTAAATTAAAAGGGAATTTATTGCTCACTAAATGCAGCAATTGCCATGTGCATCCGTGTGCGCCGTGTCCTCTGCAATCCTGTGGCATCCTCTCTTTCTCTCTCTCTCTCTCTCTCTGGGCTGCCGGAAAGGTCCTGCCAAATGCCCTCGAGTGCGTGTTTGTTTGTCCGCTTAGCTCGGTTTGCTTAATCTTTGACAAGCAGCCAGAGGTCGTTGCCTCATCTCGTCGTCTCCACACCAGCCACGTTGGCAATCAGGGCAAACAATGCACGGCATGGCATGGCATGGCATGGCATGGCATGGCACCAGGGATTCCAAACGGAGCAGAAGCCGCAACGGAGGAGAGGGGGGACCCATGCCAGGGAGCTGGCAGGAGCCGAGAGGTAACCCGGGAAACAACAACAGACGGGAACGTGTGCATGCAGCTGGCAAAAACAAATGCCGGCATCTGGGTTCAACGGCGACGCCCCGTACAGGTCGACTAATTAATTATATCATTACACCCGGCGAGTCTCTGTGGAAAAGGTCTAAGAAATCATTATACACAAAACTAAACTAAAGTTTAAATGAATTAAGGAGAGTAAAGGCTATAAAATTAGCAAAATAAGGAACCTTATGGTGGAGTTTACTTGGGTTTGGTTTAGAAAAGGGGGAATAGTAAATGAAAAGTCATAATTTAATTAGATTTCTAAAAATATATAAAAGAGGCTTTTATAAATAAATAAATACTTATATTTTTAAGAACCCAAGACAAAGAAAACCTTCAAGAAATGTGTTTGTTCAAGTTAAAATGATAAGAAATCAAGTTTTAATACCTTAAACTCAGATATCTTTTGATTTATAAGAAAATAACTATTCAAATTACTTTAAATTATAAAATCGCATAAATAACCTGTCTATTTAATTTTTAAAAATTAATTTACATTATATTTTCTACATAAATATACACTTTTTCAAACAATAATTAACTCTTAAGTCTCTAAAAAAATATAAAACCCGCTTAAAATCAAACCCTGAGTTTGTAACCCTAAAAAATGAACTTCCAAGACTTAAATCACTTCACAATTCGCCTAAACAAAAGGCAAAGAAACTGCCAAAAATAAAAATCAAAAGAAAAACAAAAGAAAAAGAATCAAAACCAAGCTAATTTGGCACAATTTGAGCATATGAGCCACTCGCTAAGCTGCGGGGGTTATGCCTTATCACAGTCCAGGCTGTTGGGCCCATAAAAAGCCGAGACAAGCCAGAAGTGCACTCCGGCAAAATAAATTGGTAATTGCATGCGGCAAGGCAGGCAGGCAGGCCGGCAGGCAGGGCAAGGCAAGCATTTAATGAAACGAAACAGGACATGCAAATGGCAATCCCGGATCCCCATTGCATTCCCAAAACCCATTCCTCGTCCTCCGGTGACATAATGAATAGGATTTTGGGTTTCTGCGGCGAGAGAAACAGCCGGAGAAACATTTTGGGGGACGAGACATGAGCTCCTTTTGCCGGGCCAACACTGCAATTTGCACCAGAGCCAAAAAGGATATGCAAAGCGATAGCAGGACGAACAGCAGGAGCAGAAGCAAGAGCAGGCGCTGGAAAGCAGCTTCATGGCAACAGATGTTGCATCTTTGTTGAAAAGCAGCCAATTTGGAGAGCACCGAAGCCGAAGATAGACATGGCAGAGTGACAAAAATTTAATATGAAAACCCGGGCCCCGGGAAAACAGAGTCAGCGAGAGCAAAAAAAAAAAAGAAAGAAAAGGAAGAAAAGCTAAAGTCAAGGTGCCACGACCTAGAGATACCTTAATAGTAAATGATCTTTAACTGCCGATTTATTTTACAACTTTAGAAACACTTTTAAAATTATTAAAACTACTTAAAAGATGTTTAAATTAGACATAAAAATAAATAAATACTTTACAAAATCAAGAACTATATACTCTCCCTCTTCCCCTATGATTACTCGGTATGGAGAAGGAAAATCGCCAGGCGAGAGCAAAATAAACGGCAAAATAATCGGCGCACAATGCATTGGCAATGAGCCAACGGTTCGGGGCGGCAGCGGTCGGAAAAGCGGTTGGAAAAGCCCCGCCATCGTCTGTGTTTGCTATCGATGAAATTGTGGTCGCAACACGGCAGGAGGAAGGCAGGGGGAGGCAGGAGGGAAGGAGCGATAAAGCCGCTTGCTTGCCAGCTACGAAATGGGCGTTACAAATGAGGACAGGTGGACTTTACAAAAGGAGGCGGCCCGTGTGGGCGTTGCCCTGGCCGTGGCCGCAGGTTTGGGGTCATCCCGGGACATGTAAAAATTAATTAAGCCCTCCCACGTTCACGTTCACGTTCACGAAACTAATTGAGAGTACAGACCCCAGCGTATAAAGCAAGTCGAAATTCAATTTTCAGCTGGCTCTGCTGAACCAGTTTTCGTTCCGTTCGGCCCTAAAACCCTATCGATTGGCTTTGTCTCCTCAAATGTCCACACAAAACTTTCAATTACAGCCTAGTGTCAAAGATCAACAAACAAAGGGGGAAGCGTGGAGCATGGAGCATGGGGTTTTTGGTGGAAAACCGATGCCCGAGGCAAACATTTCAATTTGCCTGCCAGCTGACAAAAGCCAAACAACAACCAACACTGCCAGGCCGTGTGAGTGCCGGGCAAAAAGCGGAAAAAATCGAAAAAAATCGACAAAAATCGAGTGTGGATTGGCCCACAAATCGGGCAAATAGCGATGGGAACAAAAAAACAAGAATATAACCAAAGACCGGGAAACACTATGAGCATCGGCAGCGGCAGCGGCAGCCATTTCATATCCTGTGCGAACGGATGTGACAGCGAGCGGCAAATGGAACTCGACCATGGCTGATGCCCAAAGCCAGGCAAGGATTAGGCCCCCGCTCCAGCTCTCATTCCAATTCCACCGCGAAACCTGGAATGCCATTGCTTGGCGGTTATCCTCCATATCTCGGGCAGCGGCATATTAGTTTACGGCGGAATATTTAGCCACATGCTCAGGTGGGCCGAAATTCCGGAGCGTTTTCGCGTTGCAAATACACAAAATGGTCGAACGAACGCCTCGCCTCGCCATATTTGTTTGTTTTCCGGCTGCTGCCAGTGTGAGCTATTATGGCCAAAGTGAACAAACTGTCTGGCAAACATGGCCGAAATCCAATGCGCGTATCAATAGCTTTACTAAAACACAATTGTACCCTGGACAGAAGGCAGTACAGAGTGCAAAATCCCCCTAAAAAATAATATTTACTGCTGTTTTGGGGGGAGACAAGAGCACAGTTTAGTCCTGTGTAATCCCCCATTTAAAATAAAATAAACAATACTTTTTAAACTATAAATAAATTCCAAAAAAATTAACATAACATGTTAGTTTAGCCCTAATCCCCATAGGGTATTCCCTGATCCATCTTTGGCCAATCAGCATATATAATATTCAGCATTTTTCAATATTTACTTGTTGGTCATTTTTAAGTGGCAAAATATTTGTAAATTATATGCGTTTTTTGTGGCCGCCAAAAAACATTTTGATTTACAGCCGCCAAATAAACATAAATAAGAGCTATATGGGGATATATATTGGATTATGGCCGAAACATAGTTGCCGATGGCCTGACTCAGCTTAGATTTATTTGCTTTCACTGCAGCTGCATGCATGCGTGGCAATTCCTCTTTTTTTTATGCTTTTTAATGCTTTTTTATGCTGGCACTACAAGAGCAGTTTATTGGCGCATAAAATTGAATTAAAACGCGGGGACCACAGGGCGTATGTGCAATGTTGTGCCGCCCGCAAGTTGACTTTCCATTCTATTCAGAGAAGCAGCCTAAGAATACTAAGAACACTAAGAACATCCTTATCTATCTCAGTGGCTGAAAACTCATTAAGGTGGACAAAGGAGACGACCCAGGACCCAAGACCAGGAACAACAGCAGAACAATGCGAATTCCACTTGGTATTTTATGGCTTTCGGGTTTAATTAAAATCCACTGGCAAGTTTGCATATACACATATCTCTCTATCTCTCTGTACAAATATACTTCTTAGTTTTTTTTTTGTTCTTGGCCAAATCAGGAACTTCACCAGTAGATCAGCAGCAGGTAAAAGGGCCCCAGACTCAGCAGTGTCATGAGAAGCGCCATAGAGCCAAACAGGCGCCAGCCCTTAGAGGAGGAGAAATCACAGGATAATAATAATAATCATAGTTCTTGTACATTTCTTACGATTATATATTTTCCAAGACCTCGAAAGTCACTCACTGAGCTGCCCTGCTTGGCTACCAGCTCGCCCAGGCTGCGCCGGCAGAGGGGACATCGTTTGGCCACCCAATTCCGGGCCTCCAAATAGTTCTCCAGGCAGGTTTTGCAAAAGGCATGATTACAATGCAGCTTCTCTGGTTCGTGTATGCGGTCCAGGCAGAAGGCACAAAGGTCCTCCATCTCCGCTTCTTTTGGGGCGTCTTTTACCAGGCCAGGAATCATGGCAGGATGTGTAATTCGTCTTAGTATGTAATATTTTGGGTGCGTGTAAAAGTGTATGTGTCCCGTGCCCAACTCAAAACCATTAAATTGTTTTTTGCTTCCCCTTTGCAAGAGTTAAATTCAAACTAAAAAAATATCAATAACTTGAAACTTGACAGGTAAGGCGAGGGCGACATCTCTGCGCCTTTACCGCGATTAAATTTTAATTAAATTGCACGGCTATAAATCTGACCAGAAAAGCACCTTAAGCCAAAGGGAACTCCTCCTCCTTCTGGCTCCTGCCAATAAAATTTAATTATATCAACGCCAAGCGGCAGGCATCGAATGCAATTAGTAGTAGCCTTGTACAACTCAATTAGGAAGGAAGAAGGAGTCTGGCGGGGAAAGGAAAGGAGTGAAGCAAGCGTGGAAGAAGCCATGTGTCGCGTCCTTTGCTGGATTTTTACCCAGCGAAGGACAACGCTTTGCACTTTGGGGCAAACGACCGCAGAGCAGACAGAAAGATCGAACTTTGTAACTACTCTGGCGATGAAGACAAGACGCCGGCGATTACTCCAACAGGGTTTTTAATTAAGCTCAGGCACTAAAAGTCACATCATTCGAGGACATCCTTAGTCCTACACCACCACACCCAGCACCCAGCACAGGAGGACATCCGTCCGACAAGCAGCTGACAAATTGAATCACTGGCGTCAGCTGCTTGGCAATTTAAGAGTCGGTAAAAGAGCACAAGTAACAAGCACACATTATTAACGCCGGCCAATTAGACGGCGGGCCGAGCAACTATCCAGAATTTGCATCTTCAAGTTGATTAAAAAGTTGCTGCTGCCAGTCCGCCATTGAATTCAACTTGATTGTTTATTGTTTGGCAGGACGACAGGATGGGAAAACTTTTGCGCCCAAGCCTTCCTCTCTCTCTCTTTCTCTTCTTGGATAAATTGTTAAATTCTCAACTTGAATTAATTTGCCAGAGTTTCTTTAATTATGTTTATAGATGCCCGAGCAATTGTTAAGACACTTTTGCACCCCGGCTCAGCTCAACTTTACCCACACAGCTCTGCTGCTGCTCCAGTTCGACGAGCAGGTACTCCTCGAGAGTCAGTCCTTCGGAATACGCCCAAAGACAAACACAACAGCACCAATCCGGAAAAGTTACAGAAGGAGTGAAGAGGAGTATCTGAACTTTATCTTTGGATTCGTTTTGTTATTATTTGCCCAAAGAATTAAAAGGAAATCAAGAGAAATTTCGTTGGGGAAGAGAGGCAGAACTTTAAAAGTAAAGATTATGCCAGGAATGCGAGAAAACCTTTCAACGTTTGTCAATCAAAAGGAAGGCAAATGGCATTTATATTTCACAAAAGAAAGGATTTTACTTGGAGAATGCAGGAAATGTGAAGAAAATCATAGAAAGAAAGGTTTTAAATGGAAATTATTGAATAAACCAAATTGAAATTGAAGCAATTATCAAATTAAAAGTAACAATAATTGTTAAAGCTTGGCAATTTATTTTAATTAATCAATTAAAGCTATTTTATTTAATTGTAAAATCCCCAATTAGTTTAGAAATTGCTGAAACTTCTACCCCCAAAATCCAAAGTAATAAAATGGAAACCTTACTGAGAACTCCCACAACTCTTATTTATTTACAGTCATTCCCCTAAATCACCAAGTTAATTAGTGCTTGCAGAAATCCCGCAGGTCTCTCTCACTCTCTCGACTGATTTAATATTTGCAAAATGTTTCGCTTTTTATTCGGTGGGATCTCGGGAGCAGCTCCTCTGTTGAATGGCGGCCACAGTTTCCGCTGAATAACGCTGCTGCCGCTGCTGCACTCGCTAACATTTTCACCAGTTTTGGCTGCCTTTTGCTAATGAGCTTTGTTACCGGACACGGACTAAAAACAACAACAACACGGAAAACAGGAGCAGGAGCAGCAGCAGCAGCAGCAGCAACACAGCGGAAGGGAAGCGCTGCTCATTTATGCTAAGCTTTTTGTGCATTTAGACCGCAAAACAAGGACACCGGCAACAATGAACAACTGTATCTATGGAGCTGGTGCTTAATGGGTTAACGTGACACCGCGTGAATCATGGCATAGAGCTGGGGCACTCGGCATTAGTGGGTTAATATTTCACAAGCAAGAGGAGCTGCGGCAACGGCAACGGAAACGGAAACGGATGTTGCCTGCCCAGATTTCCGCCTCCTCGAGGCGATTTTCCCAAGCAATACTCTCTAATTTAATGAGGGCCCTGCTTATTTAGCAATTAGCCCAAGTTTTTGCATAGCACTCTCTATGCTTCTCTCGCTCTGCGACTAATTAGCAGAAAAGTCTAGTAAATTGGAGTGAATTATGAAAATTGCATTTGCAGGTGTTGCAAATGAAACTCCGGGGGCTGCTTGGGCAGATCTTGTGCTGGCATTGAGTGGCCCTATTTTGGCATATAATGGCTGCAGCAGGAATAGGAACAGGAGCCTGAGCAGCAGCAGCAGCAGCAGCAGGAGCAGCAGCCGTAGCAGCAGCTTCAGACAATGAGCACAAAAGGCCATTTACTCGCCTTTGGGGCGTGTGCCGAGGCCTTCACCCACTTCATGTCCTGCATCCTTCACCGCACATGCAGGTGAGTGCATCCTGGCACCGAATACCTCTCGGTCCCTCGTCCCTCGTCCCTCGTCCCTCGTCCTTCCAGACTCCCTGTCTTTTTGTGCGCTCTCAAGAAAGAGCCCCGTAATTCAGCTAAAATGCACTCAGCCAGGCTTTGTTAACCGGGCTCACACACAGTGGCCGTCGTTGTCGTTCTCGTTGTTGTTTTTGTTGCTGCGGTTGGTCCTTGAAGCTGGAGCCACTGCAGCAGGATAATTGGAAAGTAGGTTGCACATTTAGTTTGCATTCTCCGAATCGGAGCAGCAACCCAGTTTTCCCCATAAATCAAACGGCCAATGGCGAGCAATTTGTCGGCCGATTTGCAACATTAACACAGTCCCGGGCCGTCTCATAAATTAAGTTAATATTTTTGCATATTTGCCAGAACGAACGGAACAGGAGGAGGAGGAGGATGAGCAGTAGGCAGTAGGATAGCCCAGGAAGGAAGCCAAGTGGAAAGCCTGTGATATCAACGAGACTCGTTCGACAATTCAATTGAAAAACTGGCAAATACATTGCCGATGGCCCAAACTAAAAGATTGTTGACAGCTCGTTACAGCAACTGCAATGGCAGTGGCAGGACGAGGACGAGGACGAAAACGAGGACTTTGGGCAATGAAAACTATGCAAATGACATGCAATGGCTGGGAAAACTTTGAAAAGCCGGCAGCTACAGTGGAGGAGGAGGCAGCAGGATTCGCAGGGCGGAAAGTCAGGCAAAGGCCTTAAGGATAACTGAAGACAGAAAGCACAAAATATATACAGATATATATATATATGCATGTGTTTATCTAGTTTTTGGGCGAATTGCATTATGCAAAGTTGAGCGATTTGGGATTGCTTTAATAGATAAGCAATATGTTGATGCCGAGGCTGGATGTTTCTTGTTTTCGTTGAGGATATAAATTGGGATTTATATACTATATATATAAATATATGTAAGCGATAAACGCCACAAATTAGACTGTAAAACAAAGCTGGAAAATTGCTTGAAAATCACCCAAGGAAATATGTGTGCGGAAAATAAATGGCAAGTGGCTTTACGTGAAATGAATATCTCAGGAAGAGAACAGAACAGAAAGTTTAGTAGACAAGAGAGATAAGAAGGATATTTCTTGGCACGCCAGGCACGAGCCTTGCTAAAAATTCATCTTATAATTTATATTATTCATATTTAAGGTCCTTTTTTTGACGGTTCTCTCGCCTGCGCCCACTTCAGCCTCGTCGCCCACTACAAACTTTAATCATAAAACAAGAAGAAACCACGAAACAGTTCCCAACACTTTCAGCGAAAACTTGAGGACGGGAACAGGACGCTCCTCTAGATGCTCTCTCTCTCTCCCACTTGACTGTGCATTAATTCCTACCTTTTATAATGCAAAAATGAAAGAAATAAGGTGCACTTACACCGCCCAAAAAAAAAAAAAAAAAACTAAGGGAGGAAGGGAGCATAAAGCAAAGCAAATTCCAAGCATGCCATGGAGATGGCGACTCCGTCGAGGACTTGCACTCAACAAGGACGACCATGACGACGACGACGACGACAACGTCAAGAGCAGTCCAAAATAAAGAAAACACAGCAAAAACAACAACGAAATATAACAAGAAACAAAAAAGCACACACAAAAAGCGTTGAATTTTTTTTCTGAGAAAATTCTTCCTTTTCGTCAAAGAGGAAAAACAAAGGCCCATCGCCCATCGGTCTTGGACAGCTGAAAATTTGTGCTTAAAGCATCCCCACAACGTCCCCCGAATGTCCCCTAATTGTGAAAATGAGCGAACGTGGATTACTCCACAGTTCGCTTACAGTTGCTTACGAAACTGAGTGCACCACAGCCCGGCGCAGCCCTTGGCAGGATACTTATCCGCAGCACTGTATACACACTCCCAGTTAAACCAACAACAATTGCCATTGCACTTGAGCAGCGAGCAGTAAGCTCACTCTATTATTGCCAGCTCCGCAGAGTTTCTATGCTTTTTCCTGCGTTTTTTCCCTTTCTGAGCTCCCAAGCTTTAGCTTTTTCACTTTATTTTGCACACATTTTTAGTTCCATTTCTGGGGGGAGGGGAGTTCCCAGAAAATTCCCAGCTAAACAAATTTTTTGATTGGAATAATAGAGTGCTGCTGGTTGCAGGTGTGGGAAATACCTTCAAACGCATCGCAAATTATCTGCTAATGAGATCACAAGTTCGTCCCGTTTTCGTTTCCAAGGAAATTCAAATATTCTGCTTCAAAATGCCACAGCAATTTTCCTTTCATAAATACTGAACACACATAAACACACTCGACGCGAGAAAGCTTCTAAGCTGAAGAAGGACTTGAGGAACGATACGAGTCAGAGATGGAATATCTGTCTGTCGAGTGTATAAGCAACCGAGAAATGCAATTTAAACAGGACTCTTGAGGCCAAGGACTGGCATACTTACACATTCATACTCAGGTTCACAGGCGAAAATTAGTTCTATCTCAAGTGAGGGGACTGAGGACTGATGCTGCCAATCTCCAATGGCATTCGATTAGGAAAATTACAGATACAAGACTTGCCAACAATTTATATGCTTAATTAATATATAATTCATGCTTTAAGATCTTGGAAACTTATAAATTTAGGGTCAAAATTGCTGCAGCAACTATGAAAAGTCGTTTGTGAAAAGCTAGCATGTGCATATTACGTATACGCCAGGGTGGCCACCACAGAAACTCACGCTGTGTGTGTGTGTGCGGTTTTGTTTGACAGGCACACCTGGTGCTCCTTGAGTTAATATTTTCCGCACTTGGCTGCATAATTTATGCCAGCCGTGTGCAATTGTTGGCCATGAAATCTCAACGGACATTGGGTCTTACACACACACCCTCGAGGACTGTGGACTGTGGACCGAAAATCCCTGCAAATCTCGTGCAAATATCATGAATTTACCTTGGTCAGCAGGTGTCGCCGCCGTTAACATATGCCAAGTCCTTGGCCAAATAGGACAAAACGTAGTGGCAAGTGTACATAGCGTCTAATTACAGAAGATGCCCGATTTTTTATCATTAAACGCGGCACAAAAAAACAAAAAATACACATACATAGAGAATAGAAAGGAAAATGGGGAAAAAATCTAGGATCTAGCAGAAATTGTGGCAATTACGTGTGGGTTGTGGAAAGTAGAAAAAGTTTTCCCCCCCAACGCAAAGCGAGCACTGGGAAAACACTGGGAAAAGCGGAGGGGCCGAAGCGCACGAACGCACGAATAATTAACAAAATTTGCACTTTATCGCAGGATGCAGGACGCAGGGCGCAAACTTTAACGAGCAGACGAGCGAGGGTCCTTGGTCGCTAGTCCTTAGTCCTGCCACTGCCGCTGCGGGTTTTTCCGCTGCATGTACAAGTATTTTTTCCATGCCTTTTCTTCTCTTCGGGCTCAGTCTCTCCCGTCTCCCCTCTTCCCTCTCCATGCTCTATGTTTATTTTTGCCGCTTGGCATATGACGGAAGCTGATTTGAGGCAAACACAGTAACACATTTAGCTGGCAAACATGTTGCTGCTGCTACTGCTGCTGCTGCTGCTGCTGCTGCTGCTGCTGCTGCTGCTGCTGCTGCTGCGACGGAAGCCAGGCTGGGAAATCGGAAAATAACTGAAAATGTGAAAATGTCAGCGGAATGGTAACGGGAAAAGGGAGTGAGACTGGAAGAATGAAACTGGGAATGGGAATGGGAATGGGAATGGGAATGGGAAATGCTGAAGCCGAAGCTGAGGCGCAAAATCAACAGCGCGCGTTCAGGCTTATGCTGTTGTGGGCCACTGTCTGTGTGTGTGTGTGTGTGTGTAGGGTGTGTGTGTGCAGGCTTTGGGTGTGTGCTTAAGTGTGTGGAAGTTCTTGTTGCCGTTGTTGTGTGGGCGTTGGTGTGTGCAACAGCAGCAACAGCAGCAGCAGCAACGGCAGCTTGGCAACTAAAATGCAATTAAGCCAAGCTGAAACAAGGCTTTTTGCTGCCTTAAACCTCAGGCTTAGCCAGCTCCCTTTGCAGGCCCTTTTTCCAGCAGCACTCAAACACACACACATTACTAAGCACTTTTTGCAATTATTCACATTTTCCTTTTAATTGGAATTTAAAGTGCAGTAGTTTTCCCGGATTTGCCAGTCTCGATGCCTCGAGGCATCCATTCCTTCCTTACTTACTTACTCTTTCACATCATTTAATTAATCGCCTTTTGGCTAACAAAAGTATGGAATATTTTGCCATAAATAATTCACATTCACATATTCGCATAACGAACGAGATTCATTTAAATTGCATGCTCATTTGATTGACATTTTATTTGCATTTACTGCCCCGTGTAATTGCGCATTATATTGTTGCAATTATTTATCGGCCGGCATGGTTATATATACAAAATATATGAACTTAATTGATAGTGACCGTTGGAAGTTAATGCAAAAAATACGGCAGGGATTAAAAGAATAAAGTTTGGGGCATTCAACAACTGTCAGATATATCATTAAGCTGGGTAATGTGGCGTCTATCTTCCATTAGTAATGATTATATTTGAGCATAAGTAATAATATACAAAAATATGTATTAGTGTGGCATTTTTTTTTACCACTATTTTATTGCCAGCAAAGCAATTAATTTATTAATTAAAAACCAAAACCAAATATGCATATGCAAATGAATATTAAATATTTTCAAATACATTTACCTATGTCATCAAACTCCATTTTAAATCTCTTCTAAAAATATATTTATTGTTCCAGCTTTAATTTAAAAAACAGTAAAAAATGTAGACTATAAAAATAAATTATTTCTGGCGGAAAAAAATAGCAAATGGGAGCAGGTGCTGCCACATTTTAATAATGTAAAATGTTGCATATAAATATTTGCGTAAAACTATGCTTTTTTATTCGCGAAACTTGGCTGGAAAGTAATAAACGGACCGCTGAAAGTAATCAATGGAACAAAAGTATATAAATTACGCAAGGACTACGCATTGTGGGCGGGCTTTAACGGATGCGATGACTGCATTTTAATTAATGCGCCAGTTTAGGCGTTGTAATTTCGCCATTAAAATGCTCAATTAATGCCACACACACACACACACGTACAGCCGGGTCAAAGAGAGGCATTCATGAATTTAAACACAAATTTATGTACTTACCCAGGGAACAGGAGGAGCAGGATTCACAGCAGAAAATTTGCATTTTAATGATTGAATGATTTCCAATTGGATTTCATTGTGTTTCCGCTGGTGTTACATTTTTTGTTACTTTTTTTTTATGTTTTTTGTTAAAAAATCTCTTGTAATTAACCAAGCCAGTCAAATGTCACTTTAATTATTTTCAGCAATGAACATTTTTGCTAATGTTTGTGTTCGCAAGGTCAGTCCGTGTCGGTGTTCGTTATTTTTTTGTGTGTTTCGTAATTGCCAGTGTAATGGCCAGTGTTGAAGGTGTCGAATAAATAATGCATTAAACAATTGCAGAAACAATGGAAGCCAGAAAAACCAGTCGACACGGTCCACAAATTATGCAAATTACTTTTGACAGAAAGCGGCGGCGGTGGCACTCATTAAATGCCCGACTTTGAATTCATTTTTATTTTTTTTTTTTGACATCCTGCCGATATGGCAAATAGTTCCTGCTAGCTGTCGCTAGGTGGCGCCGGCCCTAGTGTCACAGTCACGTCTTTGGAATATGGCTTGTCCTGGGCTTTCGGTTCGAGTTTTTCACACTTTTCTTCAACACTTTGTTTATTTGTTGTAGTTGCAGAAATATTTTTTTGCTGGTTGTCGTACTGCTTTTCCCTCGCCGGCTGGTAGAATATATATTTTTTGTGAAATAGCTGCCACTGCAGCGAAATGCTGATGCTGATGCTGTCGCTGCTGCTGCTGCTGGGATAAAAGGACACACACAGGACGCAACGGTTTCAACTTGTGAGCAACGAAATGCGTTGCGGGCGTTTTTATACCGCCAGCCGCCCAGCCGGATGAATTTTCCGGGTGGGGATATGCAAAAAGAAAAGAAGCGCAAGACGCACGGAAGGACGCGAAGGCGAAGGCGGCGAGCAGAGCAGAGCAGAGCAGAGCGGCGAGGAGAGCGGAGATGCAGAGCTAAGCTGGCAGTGCTGCCAGCCTCTCGCTCGCACCAGGACATGGCAAGGATGCTGTGCTGTCGCCGTCGACGTCGCCGCCTGCGCACGCACTGCCCGAGAGGTCCTGTCCCAAAAAGCTTCGGGTGAGCTTTTCAACGCACTCGTTTTTGCCTCGGCCCAGGCTTCGTATGCGTGCGAGGTACTTCGTGTGACTCGTTCGGCTGGCACACGAAGTCTATTAAGACTTCGGCTTTTGTTCATTTTGGAGTTCATTTTCTGGAATTTCCCCTCTTGGATTTCGGTAGTGTTCCTGTGTTCGGTTTTCTTTTTTTTCTTATTGTTTCTAGTACTTTTTCGCTATCCCATTTCGTTCGGTTTGGCTTTGCGCTGCTGCAGTTATTATTATGCGCCGGCTTTGTCTCCTGGCTCTCTAATTTACAGTTTCATTTAGTCGGGGTCAGACTATAAATAGTCGCTGCCAGACATGGGCTGCCATTTCGGGGCTTTCCATTTCGCAGACACGCAGAGAGGAGCCTACACCCCCGAGGCAGGCCACAGCCACCGTCACCGCCACCGCTGCCAGCCAGCCATCAAATCAAACACGAAAATCAAATTTGTAAACAGCGTTCAAGTGGCACAAAACATACTCTGTGCTCTCCTCCCACCTGACATAAATTTGTTGCCATTAAAATAAACCGCTAAACGGGCAATATTTCGGCACGCTCCAAGCCCAAAGTCAAGTGCCTCAGCTCCCAGCTCCTTTGCATATGAAAAGGCCAACGGAAAAGCGCTGAGGAATCACTTTTTCGGGGAGGGTCGAAGTTGGATTTTTCCCTGCAGTTGCCTTCGATATACGCGATAAGCGATAAGCGACCGGAAATGGTTGTTTGCTGGCAAATTGGTTGCACGGCTGACTTCCAACAAAAGCGCGATACAATTTTTGCACTTAGCCAAGTCCCAAACTCTGGTTGCCTGCGACTTTGTATTCTGCACTTTGTTAACTTGCCACATTCAATTAGCTGCGGCAAAACGGCAACGGCAACGACACAGCTATAAAGCTGCGATTTCTAATTTCGATCTGTCAAAAGCAAAGACCCAAGATCGATGGCAGCCGATAAAAAAGTATTGAAAGAGCCCAGAGAAAACGTGGAAAGCTTGCCAGAGGGCAGCCTTTGGAAAAATCCCCATCGTCGACTTGAAAACCATTTACAATTCATGTGGAAAATGTTCGTCTAGTGCATTGTGCGGGAATTTATGCTTAAATAAAAGCTCAGACAGGCCTGAACCCTAGAGCAAAAACCCAATTCGCTGTAGCATTATGTGCAGATCTGAGGTTAAGCTGCAGGTGGAAAAAAAGGCTTCTGAAAGTAACGCCTTCAGGATTTTTTCTCTCTCTTTCGACTGATGATGAGTTTTGGAAAAGTCCCAGCAAATGAGGCGAGTATCGTATCGTATGTGTGGATGTAGAGGGAAAGTTGGAGTCGCCACAATGCCCTGACCATTAGACTTAAGCTGCCATAACCATCTCACGAGATGGAAGCCAAGCGAATGTGACGATGGCAAACAAAGCCACAGCAGCAGCAGCCGAAGGAAAAGATAATAATAACTGGAGTTGCGAGTAAGATATAGAAGATGATGGTTATGTTGGCCAGCGAAAGGGGTGAAGTTGATATGAAGAAAAAAAGAATGGGGAGTAGAATTAAGTAAAGTCTGAGACAAAGTTATTACAGAAGAAAATTAGGGAAAGAAGAGAAGCTGAACACTCAATGAAATATTAAATAAGAAATACAATTTTAAACGCTTTTTAGAATTATAATTAAAAGATTCTCCCATCTCAAAATCCTCTACAATTAACAGTCATTATCCCCCGGCTATTTATTCACAAACCCACTGATCTCTTCATTGCCTCAATAATCGGCGCCCAACTAATTATGCCCAGTTGAAACCTCTGAAACTCCTCTAAAACTCCCAAGCCCTTGGGCTATCGTTCGAATTCATCATAAAATCGCAAATTCAATTTGTTTGACACAATCTAAACCAATATTTTAGGAAAGCTGCTGCAAGCTGGCCATGGAATGGCGAACCGTGGAGGAATGCTGGCAAACGGCAAACGTTGGTTTCGGCGGGCATCGGCAAATTATGACCACGAAAATAAACGAGTTACGCAAAAAGGCAGAAACCGTGCACAGTTTGCACTGTTCTGTTCTGTGCACTATGTTTTTGGCAATAGCTTCGGGGGTGACGGTACCAGGGGGGGGGTGCTAGAATCCTAGCTCCTGGCTCCTGGATCCTAGCTACTGCCTCCTGGATGATGTTGGCCATTGCAGATGCCCAAGCGCTATGCCATCGCCTGACAGCAGAAAACCAAAAATTTTGATTTATGGCCAGGGCATAAACTGCATTTGACGCGCTTGTCTCTTTCCCTGCCTGCCTCGCTGTAACACTCTCTATCGCTATTTCTAGGGGAAGGGAAAAGAGTGTTGGTGCAGTGCATGATATGGCTACATATATAATCAAATAGTAGCAACAAATGCGGGGATACTACCGGATCGTCCAGCCATATGAACGGTGACATGGCAGGCACGAAATTGCAGCGAGAATGCCAGTTGTTTTACACAGAGAGATGGGTTTGTTTAAATGCTTAAACTATTAACTAACAAGAAAGGAAGCTAACTTCGGCTTACCGAAGTTTATATACCCTTGCAGAGCTATGTAATTAAAAACGAAATTCTAAGATAACTTTAAATGGCCTAATCTCAAATTTGATGAAAATATGTTGAGAAACAACAGAGTTTTGATTTTTTCTATTATTTCGCTGATGTTCCTATGGCAGCTATAGAATATAGTCGTTCGATTTTCATGAAATTTAAATTAAATCTCTGGAATAATATTAAGTGGCCAAATCTAAAGTTTGATGAAAATATGTTGAGAAACAGCGAAGTTATGATTTTTATACCCTTGCAGGGTATTATAGTTTCAGTCAGAAGTTTGCAACGCAGTGAAGGAGACATCTCCGACCCTATAAATTATATATATTCTTGATCAGCATCAACAGCCGAGTCGATCTAGCCATGTCCGTCTGTCGGTCTGTCCGTCTGTCTGTCTGTCTGTCTGTCTGTCTGTCTGTCCGTTTCTACGCAAACTAGTCCCTCAGTTTTAAAGCTATCTGAATGAAACTTTGCAGTTAGTCTTCTATATACTCTCACTCGTACATATGTCGGAACGGGCCGGATC
>VNJQ01003125.1:0-89969 GCA_008042515.1 Drosophila truncata | reverse complement strand
TTTACTGCCAACAACAAGCGTACCTTCCTTGTCCCCAGTAATCTTAATATCCGTCGCAAAAGCTTTAGCGGAACTATCACCTGTAACATTAAGATGAGCGCCAGCAGTAACCGTATTGGATATTGCAGAAACACCACCGCTAATATCTAAACTTCCTGCTTTTAGAACTGTGTTGCTGAGTATAGCACCACTTTCTGCACGCACAGATTCCTGAACGCCAGAGTTCAGAATCACTCCACTTGTCACAGTTGTATCAACCGCAATGGCACCGGAGTGCACGATCATTTCACCCTCACCACTTACTGTGGTACTGGTAACGGATGCGCCATTCTCTACAAGTAAAGCCGTAGGACTACCCCCAGTTGATGTAGTGGAAACAAGGGTATCTATAACATTGGCACCCGCATTGATTGTGGCGGATACTGTATCGGTAATGGTCGTGCCAGAAAGTGTTGCACCGCTAGCAGCATAAAGCTCCGCACCATCGGAAATGTTGGTATTATCAGCAGTGCCACCAATAACCCCAATTTGGCCCATACTGGCAGATGTATCAACTGCGCTGCCGCCAGCAGAAATGGTCAACATGGCACCAGCAAAGCTATCATCATTTTCTGGCAACGATGTAGATGTAACAAGGCCGCCACTTTCAACAGTAATGTTGCCACCGTTTGCGGTAGTAGATATTGCTGTTCCGAAAACATCGAGTGTATCACCATCATTTAGAATGATACCATGTGAGGATATTCCAGCAGGAATAGTCGTGTCAGTCATATTTACGATCCCTTAAAGTTATTTCTACATTCTGAGATTTGTGCAGAAATTTTTTCCCATTTATTGTCAAATATTATTGCTAATAAAAATAAATCATGATTATTTTTCTATATTTTCATCAAAAATGTGTATAATTATTTATAGAATATTTAATTTTTAACATGCCAACAATGCGGTATGTGCTGCTGAGTGTAGAGAAATACTCAGCAGCACCAATAAAACCTACTAAAGATGTTTATTAAAATACTTCACGGATTTTAAATGGCCTGAGCCACTGCCTTTTCCATGTCTTTACCAACCAGATAAGGACCTGCTGCACGAATAGTTATAGAGAGAATAGCCATTGCATTGTGCGTGATATTTCCGTCCAACGGTAGAACGGCATCACCATTTGTCCATGCACAATCTTTCCAATCCGTATCATGCCAACCAGCAGGCTTGGATGCTTGAAGATGGGCCGTAATCATCTGTAACTTACGAGCTGTCTGTACGCACACATCGGTTACAGCAACACCCAGATAGCGGCGATCATCTACAAACGGACCAATGACATCAGCCGGGCGGCTGGCGCGAGAAACAATCCGCACACACTTCGTGCCCGGTGGCAGCATGAAGCTGTATTTGTCATCTTGCACACGCATCGGCCGAATGCTTGCACCCGTTTGGGTGACAAGGTGCAGATCAGGATCTGTAGTTTGTGCTACAATAACTTCCCTCACATGGGTACCACTCACGCTATTTTCCCGCAATTCCAACTGGCGGAACAAAGGTTCAACGAAAGCCCGATCAACACATAGCGGAGCTGCTGCATTGTCTACCCATGTGCGTGTCATGCCATTCAGGATTGCAACCTTGCCGACCTGATGGAAGGAACGACGGTTTCCGGTATCCAGATAGCTTTCCGTCAACATGCCATCAGCAGTAATGACAGAATGCTGTGCCGTTTCTACGTGGTAGTAATCGTAAGATGTGATGGATTTATCAAAGAAAATCGAAACACCATTTACCAGCATACGAACCGGCACAAACTTGTCCTCAAAGAACAGGCAATGTTCTGGCGTGATCAGCATATCCTTATACGGAACGCCATCGGCAATGGCATCCTTGAGAATACGCACGGGATAACCCGCTTCATCATCTGCTAGGCCAGCACGCACCGTGGCGTGGGACTTGCCAACCCAAACAACTGGGCTGCTGATTTCACGGTTGTTTTGCCAGTCAAAGACAACAACTTCATCACCAATCTGAACGTCTTCTACGGCAACATCACCTTTTGCTGTGCGAATCATGCTGCCAGACAGAAAACAGACGGTCTCATCTTCAACCAACCAACCGGTTGTTCCATCTTGCACAATAGATGCTGTCGCTGGGGGTTCGTAGCCATCGGCAGGCACAACATCTGCATACTGAACGACATTCCCATCTGCCAACTGAACATTGAGCGTATAAGAGCCATTGCCATTATTCGTGTAAATTGCGGAAGTTGGTTCTGCTGTTAAACCGGAAATACCAAAATGCGTGTTTTTGGAAATACCATTAACCAGAACGTTGCCCTTAACACCTTTATCACCACTATCATCAATATAAATGGTGTTTACAGTATTTGGATCAACGTTAATGGTGGTTTTGTCCGAGTAGCTAATGCCCGGTTCTGCAAACAATGTGCTATTCTGCTGCATGTTTACAGTGCCGCCCTGCACCCATACAGGTTGATCTGTCTTACCCAGAGAGGCATTGATCAGATTAAGCGTGCCAGCATTATCCAATTTACCATTATCAAGGGTTACATGCCCTTGATTATTCATGATGGTGATGGTGCCATCATCGCGATTCATGGCAACACCACCCAGTTCTACATTGGATGGAGTATCAATGAGAATCGTTCCGTTATTTTCAAAACCAGCCGTTGCAAAAACATTCCCAACATATTGAGAATCACCTTGCGCCGTAATTTTAAGTGTGCCGTTTTGCCAAACACTCAGGCTACGGATCTGGTTGTAATCTGGAGCATTGTCCACCACAGTTTGCGGCGTAGTGGTATTACCCTCCCAACTGATATTCACATCCGCATTCTGTTGGCTCTGCGGAACAGGGTTGCTCGTCCAGACACTTGCATCGGATGTATCAACTTTATTGCCGCTAGAATCAAGCAACTCCCAATTGGAAGAATCATTCCAATCACTACTGGTAGTCCCCGTCCAATGCCAAGACATATCATGCTGGTGATAGCTGGTTGGCGTACTGGAATACTGAGAGGTATCTCCCCCAGCGTTTGTTGAGCTTGTCGCAATGGCGCTTAGCTGTTGGTGCAAGGTATTGTCTGTATAAGCACCTGTAGCAGAAGCAGATGATGTATCTTCAATATCCCAGCCAGAAGCTGCTGTATCCTGCACAATAGTGGCTGTAGCAGGCGGTGTATAACCATCTGCCATATGCAGGTTGCTGTATGTCAGATTGCTGCCATCTGCCATATCAACAGTCAACGTATAAGAACCATCCTTATTCTCTGCATACGTTGCAGATGTAGGCGCAGACGCCAGACCAGAAATACCGAAGCGTGTGTTTTCAGAAATGCCGTTGATAACAACATTCTGAGCATTGGTCGCGCCAGCCCCGCCATGCAGAAAACCATTATCCTGCACGTAAAGCGTATTTACTGTTGCCGGATCAACATTGATGGTTGCAATAGATTCAGCCGAATTCATAAAGATGCTGCTATTCTGTTGCAGATTAACGGTTCCACCGCTCACCCACACAGGCTGTCCAGCAGACCCCAAGGACGCGTTGATAAGGTTAACCGTGCCGCCACTATTCAGATTGCTGTCATCAAAAATTACGTTGCCATGGTTATTCATGATGGTGATGGTGCCATCATCGCGATTCATGGTAACGCCACCGAAATCTACCTTCGATGGGGTATCGATAATAATTGTACCGTCGTTTTCAAAACCGGCAGTAGCAAAAACATTGCCATCAATACTGGAACCAGCCTGAGCCGTCACTTTTAGTGTTGCATTCTGCCAAACGCTCAGGCTGCGAATCTGATTGTAATCGGGCGCATTCACAACAACTGTAACGGAATCTTCGCCACTTGCCGGAGACAGGCTAACATCTGCATTTTGTTCTGCCTGAGGTACGGAACCTTCTGTGGTAACTGGATTATTGGCGCCATCGTAAAGTGTCCAGTTAGCGGGATCGTTCCAATCACCTGTGGCGCCGCCAACCCAGCGCCAAGACATATCATGATGATGGAAACTGGTTGCGGTGCTGTCAGATGATGTACCGCTTCCAGTAGCGATTGCATCATCATTGATTGTTTTAAAATCTATGGGTGAATCTGCCATTACTTTAAACTTTCCTAAATCTTAATTTTAGCAATAAATTATGTTAGTATAATACTATCAATATAAAGTTTTATGTTGTGCCAACAATTTGTCTCGTGTAGTAATTGTTGCGTAGTACCCGTTAGGCAAGTCCACACATTTGAACTTGCCAAAATTAAGATTAAAGCAAGGAACTCTTTTGTTTTTTCAGGAGTTTACGCTTTAATGAATATATCTAAATCGCATCGTAAAATCGGATATGCCCGCGTTAGCACGATAGGCCAGACTCTAGAACATCAAGTTAAAACCTTAAAGGAATACGGATGCCACCGGATTTATTGCGAAAAGGCAAGTGGAGCCGACACCAATCGGCTAGAACTACGCAAGCTCATTGAAAATCTGAGGGAAGGACAGTCCATTGTGGTCACACGCATTGATCGGCTGGCTCGCAGCACATTTGATCTATTCGCTATAGTTAAAAGTATTACCGATAAAAAAGCTCAGTTTTACTCTTTGGCTGAACCTTGGACCGACACAAGTACCAGCACCGGACGGCTTATGCTAGCTGTTCTCGGCGGTTTAGCTGATGTAGAAAGAGATCTCATCCGCACTCGCACCTCGGAAGGTCGTGCAAGAGCTATAGCTCAGGGAAAGAAAATGGAGCGCCCTCGGCGCATTACAGATATCCAACGCATAGAAATTATCCAAAAACGCAAAAATGGCGAAACGCTAGAAAAAATTGCAAAAACTTTTGGCATAAATTCAGGAACTGTTTCTCGTATCATATCTCACGCTAAAAAAAACAATCATCATCAAAATTTCCAGAACATGTCATCAGTTAATTTCAGTGATGGTTGAAACGGGTTGGTCGGCTGGCAAGGAATACTGATATGTTAGCCTGCCATAACACGCCGCGATGCCCGTAGACTGTTTGAACCCAACGAACAATCATCTTGCCCAATTGCTGCCAAACCCGTTGGATCTCAAACGCGCAACTGGTCACCGTGATCTGAAGTCACTGGATATTCTACTATCAGCCCATTTCTGAGGAAATTAATCGGCAGATCGAAAAAGCAGAACGTGTGCAAAACATGCTTTGCGCCGATGATGCCAGCAGCCCATAATCGTTGCTTCCATGCTGCGATCCGTCAATGCCTCCAAAAAACGCAACACGCTCTTCCAGAAGCATTGATGCAATAAAAGAGAATCTGGCCCAGCATGAGTACATCTTACTGGAAAAAAACTCTCATAAGTCTTTACATTTAGGCCCTATTGCTTCTTCCCACACTCCAAGCGACACTCAGCAACAGAAGCGTGCCAAACAACATAATACAAGTGATGGCAGCGTCTTCCCCAAGCCAAGAAAAATAAAGAAGCCCAGTAATATTGGCATTGTCCATTGTGCCGCACGCGCTATGTAGAGCCCGGATGCCATGATTGTTTCAGCTAACGCCACCATGACAAAAAGCTGACATCGTTCAACCAAATGACTGCCTAAAATTCGTATATGACCGTCCCAGAATGCGTTTATAACTGAGGATCAAGGCATGATTTGCAGGTAATTTGGCAACCACAAAGACTGGTCGCCCCATCTGCATCACTGCATAGCAGATCGGACAGGCTGAGGCGGTTGTGCTGCATCTTCTGCCAGCGCTTTGCTTTCTGTAACACCCAATCCCACAGATACACCCAAAGCAACAGCCACGCGCAGGCCCGTACCTTGTGAACTCGGGTGAGACAAATCTGATCGACTCATTTACCGCACTCTTGGTGAACCCTAGCTTCTGCTCCACCTTAATGAGATAATAGGGATGAAACGTATAATTGATAATAATGCTCATATTCAGAAGCAAATGATTATCAAATCGTATGTGTGTGTTTGCTGCAACAGACTGTTCCAGCACCCAAAAATATCTATGAACTAAAATTTGTAAAATAAATTTTAATTTTTCAATCTGTTAGCCAGATATCACTGTTTACATAAAGACATTTAACCATCTGAATCATACAGACACTTTGCAAAACATTAGGACATTCACGCTTAGATGATAGTGATTCTCACTTGCGTATTTGTGGGCGCTTTGTTATTTGCTGTTTGAGATATGCCGCGCGTGAGAAAGCATAGGGCACCTTTTTCTAATTACACCATTGGTTGTTCCCTATAGGTTCTTCCGCGCGTCGCTTCATTATCTGTATTTGCGAAAGCACTTGGTATCTTATGCCCTTATCAGAATCACCTAATCAGATTCCGCTTTCTTTCTCTCCATGGGAGATGTTCCTGAACGCAGGCTCTGTCGTGCAATGTGTCATGATACTTCTGGCTCTTACCTCGCTTCTGACATGGACCATTTTTATCGCCAAATCTGTTGAGTTTTTAAGTGTTCGCAGAAAGCTAAAAACAGCAGAAAAAATGCTGGAAGAAGCCGACACATTGGCTTTGGGAGAAAGAAGCACACGCCCAAACAGTATTGCCCACACACTGGTTATGGCTGCGGAAACTGAAAAAGCTGTTTCTTACGATATTCCCAATGATAACGAAGGACTTAAGGAACGTATTATTTTACATTTAGAGCGTCTGGAAGCTGCTGAAGGGCGCCGCCTGATGCGCGGCACAGGCTTATTGGCCACCATTGGTGCAACATCACCCTTTATTGGACTATTTGGCACTGTGTGGGGCATTATGACATCTTTTACAGGCATTGCCGCCAGTAAAGCCACTAGCCTTGCTGTGGTCGCCCCAGGTATTGCAGAAGCCTTATTGGCCACTGCACTTGGGCTTGTGGCCGCCATTCCTGCCGTGGTGATCTACAACCATCTTGCACGCCAATCTGCATCCTGCAGGGCACAAGTGGCAGATCTGACATCCCTTATAATGCGCTTGGTTTCTCGTGATCTTGGCCGCACGCACAAACTTGCAACAAGCGCCCAGATTACTCCCTTTGATATCAACCGTATGGTTGGGGAATAAACCATATGCGCCGTATCCAGCATGCTGATGAAAACCCGCATGAAGCAAGCGAGATCAATGTAACGCCTTTCATTGATGTCATGTTGGTGCTTTTGGTAATTTTCATGGTAACAGCCCCCCTTACCACAGTAAACGTGCCTGTAGATCTTCCTTCATCAACGAAAAAACCAGCTCCACGCCCGGAAAATCCAGTTTTTTTAACTGTAAATGCAGATCATGCACTGACACTTGGTGAAGAGAGTATCTCAACCGACAACCTGCCAAAAGCGTTAGAAATAGCAACCAAGGGCAACAAGGATGAACGTATTTTCCTGCGTGCAGACAAAACGATAGATTACGGCACATTGATGAGTGTGATGGATAAGCTTCGTTCTGCTGGTTATCTCAAGGTTGCTCTTGTTAATTTGCAAGGTCAAGCAGATGGCTCTGCTCCAGCCACAAAGACCGAACAATGAGCGCAACAACATCTTTTTCCGATTGGAAAATTCACCAAACACGCAGAACCAGAAAAGAAGATACTTTCCGTTGGGGCATGTCTTTTTTGATTGTTATATCATCAGCAGGAATTGCCACTTTATCTTTCCTGCACATACCTCATACAATTCCGCCTATACCGGAGGCCCCGCCAGCGGCTATTGCTATTGATATGGCGCCAGAACCTGTTGCAATCCCTTCTCCACCCACAGATACACCACTTACCCCTCACCAAACAATTTCGGAATCAGTTCCTTCTCCTGTTGATCCCGCCAAACTGGAGGCTCCTCCTGCGCCTGCTCCACAACCACCCCTTCCAGTTCCCAAACCCGAAAAACTACGTAAAATTATAAAAAAACATAAATCTACTGTAAGTCTCAAAAAACCAAATCCTGACAAAACACTACCGGCGGAAAAAACAAAAGCTCCCCTATCCTCCAAAATGTCACCAAACCAAACACAGGCAGCACCTATTGATGGGTCATCTTCTTCTCACGTTTCCCAAAGTCCAGCCACATGGCAAGGGGCTTTGCTGGCGCGGCTAGAGAAATATAAACGTTACCCTGCAGAAGCTATGTCTGCTCATCAGGAAGGTGCGCCCAGGCTACATTTTACCATGGACCGAAAAGGACATGTACTTTCGGCGCATATTGAAAAAAGCTCTGGCCATTCATTATTGGATAGCGAAGCCTTGGCATTAGTGCATCGTGCAGAGCCGTTACCTAGCCCACCCGAAAGCGTGGCAGGCGATTCCATTACCCTCACCGTGCCAATAGAATTTTATATGGAACACATACAGGATTAAAAATTACTTCTTTAATAATCATCTTTCAATACCTGTTCAGTGCGTTAAGAAAATACGCTCCTTATCCTATTTTCTGGCGCAAGAGCGCCCATTCTGCCTCTACACTGTCTGCAACGCGCCGTGTCACGGCAGATAAAGGGCGCGCACGATCATGCGCAAGCGCCAACCGCAAGGGAGAAACATGCGCCCCTGCCAGCGGGGTAAAGGCCATGTCTCCATTTTGAACCTCATCCATCACATCCAGATAACTGAGAATAGTAATCCCCAGTCCAGCCTTAACCAAAGACTTTATCATCTGCACATTATTTGCCCCGGAAATCACATTCGGGTTCACCAAAGTATCTGCCTCCAGTTTTCTAAAAACAGACGAAAGGGCCAATGGTTCTTCTGGCACAATCACTGGATATTCTGCACAAATTGAAAACCGAGTTGAAGAGTGCTGAGTGACTGGATGCTGCGGCAGGCTTACCACGCCAAGTGGAAAAGAAAGCATTGAACGCACCTGCAAGTCTCGCAAATCTGCGGGGTCTAACAAAAATGCTAGATCTCCTTCTCCTGCAAAAAGACGTTCCCCCAATTCTGCATTATCATGGATATGGATGTTCAGAACAATTCCGGGATATTGTTCTTTTAGGCGCGCAGCAATGCTGGGCAAAAATACGCGCGCCAAAGCCTCTGGGGCCAAAATATCTATACGTCCACGGCGCATACCCTTTAAATCATCAATCTGGCGGTTCAGGCTTTCAAAATCCTTCGTCCACCGGCTGGCATGTGCATAAAATAACTCTCCCACCGCAGTTAAACGCATACCGGAAGAAAGGCGCTCAAATAACGGTGTTTGAAGGGCCTGCTCTCCCAAAAGGATATGTCTATCAATTGCAGAGGCTGCAATATGCAGATCTTCCGATGCTTTACGTATGGAGCCATGCCGTGCCACAGCCAAAAAATAGATCAGAAAGCGCGAAAAGGGATTCATTGACCTGTTCTCAGTTTGAGAATGGATACTGCATGAAATAGATATATCCGATAATATACGCTTAATGAAACACTGTCTCCTAAAGGAACAGGAAACATTCCCTATTCAGGAGATTAAGCTGTGACATCCCCAGCCTGCGCCCGCCCCGCCGACACCAAACTCCCCCGCGATCTCAGTTTTGATGCTGATGACTGGCTTATTCTGGCCTCATACTGGCATCCCATTGCCCTTGTACGTGAACTGGAAGACAAGCCCTTAGGCGTAACGCTACTTGATGCACCTTTGGTTGTTTATCGGGCTGGAGAAGAAATTGTTGTGGCAGATGACCTGTGCCCGCATCGTGGCGTGCCACTCAGCATGGGTAAGGGTAACGGCCAAACAGTTGCTTGCGCCTATCATGGCTTCCAATTTGGCCATCAAGGCCGATGTGTACGTGTTCCCGCCCACCCGAATAACGCCATTCCTTCCCGCCTGAACCTGCGGACTTATCCTGTGGTAGAAAGATATGGCTTGATCTGGACGTGCCTACGTCCCCAGGAAAATGCAGAAATATCTCTTCCGTCCATGCCACATTGGGATGAAGCAGGTTTCCAACACATCAACTGCCCTTGGATAGACATTGCCGGTTTTGCAGGGCGGCAGGTTGAGGGCTTTATAGACGTTGCTCATTTTGCATTTGTGCATACAGAAACTTTTGCTGACCCAGACAACCCTATAGTGCCAGCATACATGCCCAAAATGACGCCCTATGGATTTGAGGCAGAATACCGCAGCAATGTCGGCAACTACCCTATTGGGCAATCAGAACGCGGCCGACCAGATTTTGAATGGCTGCGCCATTTTCGGGTGCATGTTCCTTTTACGGCCACGCTGGAAATTCATTTTCCCGATAACGGCAGGCTGGTCATCATGAATGCAGCGTCCCCTGTTTCCGCCAAGAAAACGCGCATGTTTGCACCTATGTGTCGTAACTTTGATACCGACCTACCTTTGCAGGATGTTTATGATTTCAACCTAAAAGTTTTTGAGGAAGACCGCACCTTGGTAGAAGCCCAGAAACCCGAAAACCTACCGCTTGACCCTGCTTTGGAAGTACATGTGGTGGCAGATCGCAGTTCCATTGCTTACCGGCGCGCCTTACGCACCATTGGCTTGAGCCAGTTCTTTACCGCATGAAAGAGTAAGATCATGGCTCCTTCTTCCTCCGTGAAGATGAAGGTTGTTCTGGTATTGACCTACCATTTTCATGTGAACACAGGAGCCAGATTGCCCGATGCAGCCTCAGCATGCACAGCCCCTTACCCACACTGAATGTCTAACATTCACAATAAAAATATGGTCAACCCCCGCATCATTACATCCATGTAATTATACCTCTATAATCTAGGACTTTATGCCTGAATATTCACCTTCCACATTGTTTACGCTTAGAAAACTCAAGAAAAAGAGATATACCCTCTCTTCCCAAACGATATAAACACGCGTTACCCTACGTGAGTCTGCGCGTATATTCTTGATATAACACTATATATTCCATCAGGATGCACCACAGGCACAAAAACAAGAACAGAAAGATTTTTAGGCGTGCTTCCATCATCTGCTCCCCTTTCCAGTTCACACCAACGCTTCCTTTACCTTCAGGTTCTGGTGGCTGTGGGTGCAGGCATTGCCGTAGGTGCAATGTTCCCCTCTGTTGCCACCGCACTTAAACCGCTGGGAGATGGATTTGTTAAACTTATCAAAATGGTCATTGCACCTGTTATTTTTCTAACAGTGTGCACAGGCATTGCTGGCATGGCGGACCTTAAGCAAACTGGCCGCGTAGCTGGCAAAGCCATGCTGTATTTTTTGTGTTTTTCTACTTTGGCACTCGCCATTGGCATGCTTGTGGCTAACGTTCTGCAACCCGGTGCTGGGCTGCACATTCGCCCCGAAAGCCTTGATACAAGTTCTGTTACACAGTTTGTAAGTGCTGCCGCGCAGCATCATTCCTTTGCAGATTTTTTGTTGCAGATCATTCCTTCCACAACCGCCGGAGCATTTACATCGGGTGAAATTCTGCAGGTTCTGCTGGTTGCCATCCTGTTTGGCATCAGTCTGGCCAAAATGGGTAAAGCGGGGGAAGCCGTCCTTAATCTGTTTTACAGCCTGACAGAACTTGTTTTTGGGGTTGTACGTTTGGTGATGTATCTGGCACCTGTTGGGGCTTTTGGTGCCATGGCTTTTACCGTAGGTAAGTTTGGCCTGCATTCCATTCTGCACCTACTTGCCTTGGTACTAACATTCTATCTTACAGCCATTCTGTTTGTAGGCGTTGTTCTGGGTGTTGTGGCACGATTGGCTGGTTTTAGCATTCTGCGGCTCTTGGTCTTTCTAAAAGAAGAGCTGCTGATTGTGTTGGGCACCAGTTCTTCTGAATCCGCCCTACCCGGTTTGATTGCCAAATTGGAAAGGGCTGGCTGCTCCCAAGGGATTGTAGGGTTAGTTGTGCCTATGGGCTATTCTTTTAATCTGGATGGCACCAATATTTACATGACTCTTGCTGCGCTGTTTATTGCGCAGGCAACTGATGTGCACCTAAGCTTTCAGGAACAACTTGCCCTGCTGCTAGTTGCTATGGTGAGTTCCAAAGGTGCTGCTGGTGTAACAGGCGCTGGTTTTATTACTCTGGCTGCCACACTTTCTGTTGTACCCAGCGTGCCTGTGGGTGGCATGGCGCTTATTCTGGGTATTGATCGTTTTATGTCTGAATGTCGTTCCCTTACCAATCTGGTTGGTAATGCTGTTGCTGCTATTGTTGTCTCACGCTGGGAAAATGCGTTGGATGATACGCAACTTCATGAGGCCTTGCACACGCAACCACAAATTACAAAAACACCTTCAGTCTGATACCTCTTTTACGTAGGTAGCTCCTCTGGCTGCCTACGGATTTCTTGTATTTGTAATTGAGAATAAACCTTGTTGTAACAATATAATTTTGTAAACTTTTTCTTGAATATTCGTTATAACAGAAAAAAATCCTTGAATCTTTTTGATTGTAATTTAATTTCCATAATCCGCGATAATAAAAACAAAAAGAAACGTGAGATCTGAAAAATGTTTGCTAAAATTACAAAATCTATTTTTTAAAGAGAAAGCACCCAGCCGCCTTTCCCTTTAATCTTTGTATTTCTTTCCCCTTGTTTCAGAGATGCTCCGTTGCTGCATGCCACTTGTACGCAATGGTCGTTCTTGCGCCATGAGGATCGGGCAATGCCCTCAACTTATATCATTTCAAATTCAGAACAAAAAACATCACGCTACCAGCAAGAATGTTTATCCGTTCTTCGCTTGCTTTATATCGGGACAGTTCTTTTCACATTTGATATTGCTTTTCACGCTACCTCTGCGCGCGCTCAACAGAATGAAACCACCAAGTCTTTTGAGAAAGCTGAATTTTCTTCAAAACCTATCGTTAACGCCGAGATACCGAAAAAACACAAACGCCCGATAGCTGAAGAACGTCTGGACGCCCTGTTTGATACTGAAAGCCTTTCCTACCTGTTAAACCATAATAATACAGCGTTACGCAGGCAGGATATCAGTGCGGGGTATTTTGTTGCTGAACAGGCCTTTGGCAATCTGGCTCCGGGCCTTAAACCTTGGCGCGACAGACTAAGCGAACGCGGCTTTACCTTTGAGTTAACATATAAAGGTGAAGGTATAGCCAATCTTGCTGGCGGGCTTTCAAGAGGTATGGATTACACGCATGAAATTCGTGCCAGCATGTTGTTTGATCTCGGCAAGCTTACCGGTTGGAATCCGCTACAAGGGTGGTACCTGCATGGTATTGTTATGAACCGTGAAGGCCGACAAGTCGGCTGGGATCATGTTGGGGAAAGAAATGTACTTCTTACAGAAGTATGGAGTATTCACGGCCCCGCAGCAGCCCGCCTTGCCGATCTGTATCTAGAAAAATCTTTTCTCCACAACCGTATCAATATCAATGTCGGACGCATTTCACTTACACATACCTATTCTACTTCTATTTTACTGTGCACATTCATGACCATGTGCTCTGCACCCATGGCTATACGAGAACCGGCAGGTTGGAGCGTTTACCCCAAAACATCATGGGGAGGCACAGTGCGCTTTCGGCCAACGCATGATCTTATCCTGCGCACTGGTATTTATCGCATAGGCCCCAAAGCACGTGACAATACAGGTTGGGCATGGGGCGATGAGCCTTATACAGGTATTCAAACTCCCATTGAGTTAACGTGGGAACCGTTTTTTGGCACGCGCAAGCTTCCGGGCCATTACAAAATCGGTTTTGGGCATGACACGTCTCCTTACCCCGATATGGTTGGCACCATTCCCGCTGCTTTTGCGGGCTCTGTGCATCCGCACAAACTCAAACCGCGTGATACATTTTATATAGAGGCAGACCAGATGGTGTATCGCAGCCATGGCGAACATCAGATGGCTGGCGGATATGTGCTAGCTGGCTTCATTCATAACACGCCAAGTAACTCCACATTCTCAAACGAGTTCTACGCAGGGGCTTCCCTTTTGGGTATTATCCCCCACCGGCCTTTGGATCGTCTGGGCGTCATGTATTCCTATTACCAACTCAGCCCACGCTTGGCCTATGGGCAACGTATGCAGGAAGCTGCGGGCGTTCCCCTTGGCCCCTATATCAATGGGCCACAAACACATTCTGCAATTCTGGAAGCATATTACGGCATTCCTGTCACACCGGGCTTGGTTATTACATCCGAGTTTGAGTACATGATGCGCCCCGGAGAAACCTCGGTTATTCCCAATGCTATTCTGGCAGGGCTTAAGGTTATTGCTGCCCTGTAAGGCAAAGCGAGGCGCAAAAACATCTCACCTGCCTTGCTTTTCTCATACTGGCACCAACCCTGCTTATTGCTAGAATATATATTCAAACAGATGGATGGTGCTGCGCAAGCGGCTTGAAAGGGAATGCCGTGTACGGATTTCTGCCTTAAATTGAAGCAGAATCTTTATAGTCGGCAGCTGCTCCCGCAACTGTAAGGGGAGGTTTGACCTGCTGCCGGTCACGGCTAGCCACTGGCCGATAAACACGGCTGGGAAGGTAAAAGGTCTAACATACCATATCCCCAAGCCAGGAGACCTGCCTCCATCAGGCACATCATACCGGGCGGGATGAACCGGCAGCGGCAAAACAGGCAGTAACATGCATAAACATGCCTTTAGCTCATTTTTAACAGCACTGCTTCTTGCATGGAGCAATATACCCTCCAACGCTCATGCAGAAAGCGCCTCTACACCAGCCATAACCGGACAATGGATTACGGAAGACGGTAAAGGCGTATTCAATATCCACACCTGTGGCGATAAAATGTGTGGGAACCTTGTAGGGTTAAACCTAACACAAGATGAAGAAGCTTCTGGCCGTAGAAAAACAGAATGTAACCTTCAAATGCTCAAAGGCTTCCATCCCATGGAAGACCGGCATGACCACTGGAAAGGTCATATCTTTGATCCTCAGAGCAAAAATACTTACGATGCCATTATATGGATAGCGGATGATGGTGCCCTGAAACTGCATGGTTTTTTAGGTTTGGAGCTCTTTGGTAGAACCGATACCTGGCAGCCATTTCATGGCCGTATAGGCAACAACTGCCACATTAACCCCTAAGCATACCTGCTTCAACGAAGCATGAAATAACCTATTATTCCATTACAACAGCTTGCAAGCTCAGGCCGTCCCTATAAAACTACCCGTAATTTTGAACTCGATATTTCTCCGCAATGTTTCAGTCTGACAAGGCGGAGCCCGGTTTTGTAGGGAGAATCCGAAGAATGAGACAAACGCACGAGGGGCAGCCTGTGGCGGAGTGGTGTTCATCTCCTAACGCCATGCGCCTGAATAAACTGTTGCGCATGTCCCGTCGGGATGTGCTTTTAGGTGGTATTGGTCTTTCTGTTGCAGGCACAACAGGTGCGGCGCTTGCTAATACCGCGCCTACTACACCAAACACTGAAGACCTCTCTCGCTTTATGCAGATATCCCAGCGACTGACAGATAGAGATACGCTAAACCCCCAGATTGGTGCGGCCCTATATGCCAATATCGTGCATGCCAATGCCGATCGACAGGATAAACTTAACGCCCTGCATACTCTACTAGAGCGAGAAAAATTTACGACGGCATCTGCCTTTGCTCATGCAGCAGAAAAATCTGATCCCAAACTTAAAGATGTCATCCACGAAATTCTAACCGGCTGGTACCGAGGTATTGCGGATGGCAAAGTGGTGGTTTACCGCTCCGCCCTGATGTTCGACATCACCAAGGATGCCGTTTACCCCAAAACCTATGCAACAGGCGGCCCATTCTACTGGACAAGCAAGCCACCAGAAGTTGCACGCCCAAAAGGGCACCCTGCACTTTCTGCTTCCGCCCTTGTTATCGAACCGACCTGATCTTACGGGATACCCCGCTTTATGCCCTCCGAAGAAAATCTTTCAGCCGACGTTGTGATCGTAGGATCAGGCGTTGCAGGTAGTTCTATTGCCAACGAACTGGCGCGCGCCGGTATTTCCGTCATTGTGCTGGAAGCTGGCCCACGTGTTGACCGCCAGCATTTTGTAGAAAACTTCCGCAATCTGGAAAACAAACCCTCTTATCAGGGGCCATTTCCGGCTGTGCCTTGGGCACGGCATCCGCCTGATCAGCAAACCCCTAACGAGTATCTGCATACCTCCGGCCCAAATGCCGAAGCCTATCAGCAGGTTTACTTACGTATGATGGGAGGCACCACATGGCACTGGGCTGGGTGCGCATGGCGTTACCTACCATCAGACTTTGAACTCAAAACACGTTACGGTCAGGGCCGCGATTGGGCTTTGACTTACGATGATCTGGAGCCCTTTTACTATCAGGCAGAAGTCATGATGGGGGTTTGCGGGCCAGATCCTGCGGTGGAAGATCTTGGGTCTCCTCGCAGGCAGCCATATCCTATGGATGCACTGCCCATTTCTTACGCTGCACAACAATTCCGCAAACTGATTCAGGAAAAAACGCCGTGGCGCGTGGTGCACGAACCACAAGCACGTAACACCCGCCCGTATGATAGCCGCCCAACATGTGAAGGGCATAATAACTGCATGCCCATCTGCCCTATTGGGGCCATGTATAACGGTAGCTATTCCGTTTACCATGCAGAAGCTGCTGGGGCTAAGTTTATCCCCAACGCTGTGGTGTATAAGATTGAGCGAGACAGCGCGAACAAGCGCGTAACCGCCGTGCATTACTTTGACCCCGACAAAGGGTCACACCGCGTTACGGGCAAATATTTTGTTATTGCTGCGCACTGCATTGAAACAGCTAAACTGCTGCTGCTTTCTGCTGATGAACAAAGCCCGGATGGTGTTGCCAACAGTTCCGGCCATGTAGGCCGCAACATGATGGATCATACCGGTGTACAGGTTACCTTCATCAGTGGCGATCAAGCCTTGTGGCCGGGCCGTGGACCGCTGGAAACCAACGTGATCGACAATTTCCGTGATGGAAACTGGCGCTCAGACCGTGGGGCCTACCTTGTGCACATGGTGGATGATAACCAAGTGGATCTGGCTACCCAGTTAGCTATTTCCAAAGGGTACGTTGGCCGGGAACTGGAAGAACAGATCCGTTACCTAGCTTCACACACTGTGCGGCTGTTCAGCCATAACGAAGCCCTGCCAGATCCCAACAACCGTCTGACACTCAGCAAAGATCATAAGGACATTCTGGGGATTCCGCACCCAGAAGTGTACTATAAGCTGCCCGAATACACTGTGCGCAGTTGTGAACACACACGCTATGTTTTCCGCGACCTAATCAAACTGATGCACGGTACGGATGAACAGTGGACACCGGGCTACTTCCCGCAGGATCATCCCGCAGGCAGCACCATTATGGGTGCAGATCCCAAGGATTCCGTGGTAGATGGCCATTGCCGAACGCATGATCATGACAATCTGTTTATTGCCAGTTCCTCGGTTTTCTCAACCGTTGGCACCGGCAACATCACCCTGACTGTAGCTGCCTTGGCGCTACGCGTTGCCGATACGCTGAAAAAAGAACTTGCTCATGCCTGATTTTTCCAAAACCTTGCGCACCCTTCTTTCGGTAGGCACGGTGCTTGGTGTTTGCGCTCTTACCCAGCCACCTGTCCATGCAGAAGATGCAGCCTCGGATCAGGCTGTTCTGGAGCGTGGTGCTTATATTGCCACTGCATCAGATTGTATTGCCTGTCACACCAAGCCCGGTTCGCAGCCATTTGCTGGTGGCCTAAAAATTGCAACACCTATGGGTGATGTAATTTCCACCAACATTACGCCAGATCCAGAGCACGGCATTGGCAAATACACAGAGCAAGACTTTGAACAAGCCGTACGCCATGGCGTACGCAAAGATAGCGCTTACCTGTACCCTGTTATGCCTTATGTTTCTTACGCAGGCATGACAGATCAGGATGTGCATGCGCTTTATATGTGGTTCATGCACAGCGTAAAACCAGTTGCCAGCACCCCGGCAGAAACAACGCTGGTGTTTCCTGCCAATATGCGCAGCGCAATGGCGGCATGGAACTTTGTAACCACCAAGGAAGAGCCAGAAAGCGGAGATTCCAGCACATATGATCCGCTACGCCGCGGCAAGTATCTTACCAATGCGCTGGAACATTGCGGCACCTGCCATACGCCGCGTAACTTCATGCTCAGTGAAAAGCAGGACAGATATCTAGCTGGCACGTCGCTTGATGGATGGTACGCCCCCAACATCACCACCAGCAAAACCGGTGGTATAGGCAACTGGAGCGAAGAGGATATTGTTGCCTACCTGAAGACAGGCCATGCCAATGGTCATGCTCAAGCCGCAGGCCCCATGGCAGAAGCTGTGGAACACAGCACCAGCCACCTGACAGATCAGGATCTGCACGCCATAGCTACTTATATTCACCAAGTTCCAGCTATGGACGATGATATGGAACATCAGGCACGAGATAGCTTTGGCCAAGCTATAGAAGCACTGGATATCCGCCAGAGTGCCCCAACCCGAATTGATGATCTGACCGAAATGGACGGACAGCACGCATACGATGCCAACTGCGCGGCCTGCCATGGCCAGATTGGTACGGGCACGAAGGATCAATACGCACCTTCATTGTTCCATAACTCAACCGTGGGCAGCGCACGGCCAGATAACCTGATCATGACCATTCTGCACGGGGTGCAACGCAAAACCGAAGCAGGCGATGTATCTATGCCAGACTTTAGCGGTCATTCAGACGTGCAGCGTTTGAACGATGCTGAAATTGCAAAGATCGTGAATTATGTGATGGCAACCTTTGGCAGCGGAGACCAGCACGTAACAGCAGATCAGGTTGCACAGTTCCATAAAGATAAATGACAGCCACACCATACATAGGCTGATAAGACCACACACCAAAAAGGGCGGAGAGGTTTAAACCCCTCCGCCCTTTTTTACATGATCTTCAGAAAAAAACTGAAGCGTTAGAAAGAAGGCTTTTCATGAAGAGCGGATACCAGACGTGTAATGGTATGTGCCTTCAAAGCTTCTGGCCCACCTTCCGTGCCATAACCAGAATCTTTCATGCCACCAAACGGCACTTCTGGCACGCCAATACCATGGTGATTGACAGCAACCATCCCGGCTTCCAGCTTTTCACCCAGCAGGCGCTCCGTGCGTTCACAACGCGTGTAAACATAAGCCGCTAAGCCATATGGTAGGCGGTTGGCTTCCTTTACAGCGTCCGCCAGATCAGAATACTCATCCATAATGGCAATCGGGCCAAAGGGCTCTTCCTGCATAACCCGCATTTCCAGCGTTGGCTTCAGCACCAATGTGGGTGGGAAGAAGCACCCATCATTCGGCATGGAAATATCAGGCTGCCAAAGTTCAGCGCCTTTCTGGCGGGCATCATCCACCAGTTCGGTCAATGCTTTTACGCGGCGCTCATTCACCAATGGCCCCATGGTAACGCCTTCATCCAGACCATTGCCAATCTTAAGCGCGCTCATCTGGGCTTTGAATTTTTCAATAAAGGGCGCTGCAATTTCCTTGTGTAAAAGGAAACGTGTGGGAGCAATGCACACCTGCCCGGCATTACGGAACTTGGCGGCTGCCAAACGTTCGGCTGCGGCATCCAGATCTGCATCCGGGCACACAATAACCGGGCCATGGCCACCCAGTTCCATAGTGACCGGCTTCATCTGCGCGCCAGCCAATGCGGCCAGATGCTTGCCGACAGGCGTAGACCCCGTAAAGGAAATCTTGCGCACAACTGGATGCGCAATCAGATACTCAGAAATTTCCGCTGGCACACCATACACCAGAGAAACCGCACCTGCCGGAATACCGGCATCACAAAAACACCGGATCAGTTCTGCCGGAGAAGCTGGCGTATCTTCCGGAGCCTTTACAATAACCCCACACCCGGCACCCAAGGCAGCACCCAACTTGCGTGCAATTTGGTTGATGGGAAAGTTCCACGGCGTAAAGGCAGCCACAACACCTACAGGGCGGTGCAGTACACGCTGTTCTACATAAGGGGCGCGCGGGGGCACCAATTCATCATTTAGGCGACGGCCTTCTTCACCAAAATATTCAATAACACCAGCCGCACCCTGAATTTCAATAATCGCTTGAGCAAGGGGCTTGCCCTGCTCTTCGCTCATAATACGTCCAATCTGCTCTGCCCGTTCACGCAGCAGATCTGCCGCCTTGCGCATAATCACAAAGCGATCCCACGCAGTAAGGTTACGCCATGCTTCGTAACCCGCCTGCGCACCCGCAACCACTTTTTCCAGATCAGTTTTGGAGGCATGAGCAACCTGCCCAATAATCTGGCCCGTAGCCGGATTGGTTACCGGAATGGTGCGACCATCTGCCGCATCTTGCCATTTCCCGGCCACCAACAGCTGCGTGCGTATTTCTTTTTCTGACATCTACATCTCTCAAGCAGAACGGGCAGACATCCACCATGGAGCCTTTGTCCGGATTTTTTTTGCTGACACCATTTTATGTACTGCCATGCAAGAAAAAAGAGGTCTATACACCCCAGCGCATAATGGCCTCCTACCCGGTTCAGTTCCATACCGGCAGGGCTATTATCCTTCAAACCCTCAGTTGTATCAGTAGAAAGCCCATGCTTTTCAAAACCCTGTCCGGTCAGACAATAATCGGGCTGTGCGCCTTATTTGCCGCCACTTTTACGGCCATTACCAGCGAAGTTGCCCCTGTAGGGTTGCTGATAGATATGGCGAATTCTTTCCATATTACGGAAGGTAAAGCTGGTCTGGCCGTAAGCGCATATGCGCTGGTTGTGGCACTGGCGGCGGTGCCGCTCACCATTCTTACAGCCAGAATCAACCGCAAGACACTCATGCTTTGGGCTCTGATTGGCTATATCGCCTCTAATCTGATTGCCGCTTTGGCTCCTACCTTTGCCATTTTATGCTTGGGCCGTGCCGTGGGCGGGGCTGCCCATGCGCTTATGATGTCCATTGTTTCTGCCTATGCTGCGCATCTGGTACCCCCTCGCATGACAGGACGCGCCATTTCGTTTGTGTTTGGTGGCACATCGTTGGGGTCTGTTCTGGGGGTTCCCGGCACTGCTGCTATTGGGCAATTGGCAGGCTGGCGGGTTTCCATGATGGTGGTTACGGGTTTAGCGGCCATTCTAACCGTATGCATCGCGTTTTTTCTGCCCAAGGTGAATGCTTCCTCCAGCTCCGTGCATCTCCCTTCATTTCGCACCCCCGGTGTTGCTCGGGTTTTTGCGGTGGTGATTACCGTAAATACATTGTTCTTTTTGGGGCATAACCTTCTGTACACCTATGTTTCACCTCTGCTCATGTCTCATGGGTTGCCAGAAAGTGCGCTCAGCATTGCCCTGCTGGTTACAGGTGGCGTGAGTATTCTTGGGCTATGGGCTGCCGGACAGATAGTGGATTCCAAACCGGCACTTGGGCTGCTAGTAGCTGGCCTGATTACCGCATGTGGCATGGGTGCACTCTGCGGTTCTCTCCTTAGCGGATGGAGCGCGGTTGCGGCTGTTGGCTTATGGTGTGCCGGTTATGCCGCCCTTATCCCGGTTATTATGTCTGGCGCTATCCGTAGCCGCGCCACAACGGCTGATATTGCCGGTGCGGCCGTAAACGCCAGCAGCAATGTGGGTATTTTGTTTGGCTCTGCCGCAGGCGGAATGATTCTGAACACAGCTGGACTTTCTGTTTTACCGCCCATGGCTGTTGGTATTGTTATAATGGCTACAGCATTAGGGCTATGCAGCCCCGTTGCCTTCCCCCGCGTGTTGCATGATCATTCAGAATCTGAAAGCTGACACATAGCTGACGGTTATAAATCTTTACCCTTTAAGCACCAGTGGCAGCCCGGCTGCCACAAAAACAACTTGCCCTGCCTGTGCCGCTATCCGCTGGTGCAGGCGCCCTGCCTCATCCCTAAAACGGCGGGCCAAAGCGTTTTCCGGCACAATCCCCAACCCAACTTCATTGCCTACAAGAATGGTGGGGGCCAAGCGCTCCGGCAACACCTCTAGCAGATAGTGTGTTGCCTCCTCAATATTTTGGTCATCCAGCAACATATTGGTCACCCACAAGGTCAGGCAATCTACCAACACAGGCAGATGTGCATAGGTCTTTAACACCCATGCAATATCCAGCGGTTCCTCAACCGTTTGCCAACCCTGCTCTGTTCGGCTGGCCTTGTGGTGTTCAATACGCTCCTGCATTTCTGCATCAAATGCCCGACCAGTCGCCAGATAGATCCAAGGAGAAGGCAAGCCTGTCAGCATTGCTTCGGCTAAACCACTTTTTCCTGAACGTGCGCCCCCCAAAATCAGAACAGTGCCCTGCACCCCTGTTTCTGTTGGATTGAGAGATAGGACACTCATGGTATATGCGCCTCACTATTTTTGTTTGCTTACATCCTTATAACAGCACAAAATCAACGGCATGCCATCATCTCCTTCTTTTTCTAACGCGCCACTCTGCCTTGGTTCCATGCAGGAGCTCAGAAGCCTGTGTAGCAACTTGCCGCAGACAGATAAGATGGCCCAAAACGCCATTGCCCAGCGCGAACAGCAACTTACCAAGCCAGAAGGTAGCCTCGGCCGCCTTGAAGAGCTTACAAGCTGGCTAGGGGGGTGGCAGAAACGTGCCACACCAAAGCTGGAAAATGTGCAGGTTTTGGTTTTTGCAGGAAACCACGGCGTAACGCAGCAAGGAATCTCCCTCTGGCCTTCTGATGTTACAGCTCAAATGGTCAGCAATTTCCGTAACGGAGGGGCTGCCATCAACCAGATAGCCAAAACAGTTGGCGCATCCTTACACGTTATTCCTGTGCATGATCTGCAACCTACGGCCGATTTTACGCATGCGGCCGCCATGACAGAGCAGAATTTTTTGCAAGCTGTCACACTTGGTTACAACGCCGTTTCATCTCACTGCGATCTCTTGTGCTTGGGCGAAATGGGTATTGGAAACACCACTGCCGCAGCCACTTTGGCAGCAGCCTTGTTTGAGGAAAGCGGCATCATCTGGGCCGGACGCGGCACCGGTGCGGATGATGCCGGATTGAAACGTAAAGCCGCAGTTATTGACGCAGCACTTAGCCTGCATCGGCAAGCATGTTCTGATCCATTAGAAGCTGCACGCTGTGTTGGCGGATACGAACTGGCGGCTACACTGGGCGCCACATTGGCTGCCAGGCATAAAAGCGTACCGGTTCTGTTAGATGGCTTTGTTTGCACGGCTGCGGCCGCACCTCTTGCACGCTTGCACGCTGATGGGCTGGCCCATACCTGCCTTTCACATTGCGCGACCACAACAGGACAAACACATCGCCTTGCCTCTTATGTGAATCTAGAACCTCTTTTGGGATTGGGCCTCAGGTTAGGAGAAGGTTCTGGCGCAGCGCTTGCAGTTTCCATCATACGGGCAGCGCTTGCCTGCCACACAGGTATGGCTACTTTTGCAGAAGCCGCTGTAAGCCAGAAAACATGACCTCTTCTGGCCGCCTTTCTATACCAGATACATTACGTTTACATCTGGCCTGTGGTGTTGGGCTTCTTACGCGCATACCTGTTGGCTGGCTGTTGCCATCTGCTTACAAAAACAGTTCCGCTTCTTGGCCCTTGGCACAATCCATCTGGTGCTGGCCTCTTATTGGTGCTGGCATTGGAATATGTACCGGTGGCCTGTCCACATTATTACAATGTAGCCATATTCCGCCTCTGGCAGCCGCAGGCATAGCTTTAGGGATGCAAATTCTTGTAACAGGCGGTCTTCATGAAGATGGCTTGGCCGATACCGCGGATAGTTCTGGCGGCATGACACCTGAACGCAAGCTGGAAATTATGCGTGACAGCCGTATTGGAAGTTACGGTGTTCTGGCTTTATGTTTGGCAATCTTAATACGCGCGGGTGTGCTTTCATCTATACATTCCATCGCACTGGCTTGCCTGATATGTGGCATTGCTGGCTGTCTGGCACGTGGCGCATTTTTGGTTGTTACAAAAACAATTCCACCGGCCCGGCCTGATGGTCTGGCACGATCACTTTACCCTTTGGCACAGCGCAATCTCACAATTGCTTTGGCTGGAATAATCTGTCTTTGCATTTTACTGACAGTATTTTTAATTCCAGCACCGCTTACAGTAGCATGTTTGCTAACATTTATAGTTTTTCCTATTCTACTGGCTTTGGCGGTAGCTTTGCTGATAGCCCGATATGCACAACGTAAACTTGGTGGCTACACAGGTGATATTCTGGGTGCCTGCGCCGTTATAACCGAATGCACGATCATGACGGCATTATCTGCGCTTTTTTATTAAAGCGTATGCCAAGCCTGCAAAGCTGCTTCTAACCTGTGCCATTGCACCTCGGAAGCTGGTAGCCCCATACGCAGCCAGTGCGTATTATAAGGAAAAATCCGGGTTACGATGCCTTGCTGACAAAGATGCTGCCATAACTCTGCTGCACGTTCACATTCTACCAACTCAAACAAAACAGCTTGGCCTTTATGGCTTAAGCCCGCTTTAGTCAGCAATTTTTTTAGGCGTAAACTGGCAGCATACAGTTTGGTTGATGTCTGTTTTAACCATTCCTTATCCTGCAAGGCTTGGCACCCAACTGCCAGCGCAATGGTGCTAACGGGCCATGACCCTAATAAATCTCGCGCATATGCAGCCACACTGGGTTGAGCCAACAAAAACCCAAGCCGTACCCCGGGCAATCCATAAGTTTTTCCAAAAGAGCGTAAAACCAGTAAAGCTGGATGCGGCAAGGCAGATGCAACACTCTGACCAGTAATATCTGCGAAAGCCTCATCCACCACCAACCAGCTTCCTGCTGCCTGACAGATATTGGCCAGATCCAGCAAGTGCGAGGCCCCTATCAAACGCCCATCAGGATTATTGGGATTACAGATAATACATACCGTATTTTTTTGCTGTGCCGCCAACTGTAGCTGAGCGAAATCAGGCACCTCGGATACCGGAATACCGTTCTTTTTCCATGCCTGCATATGTCCAGAATAAGTGGAGCCTAATATGCACGCGCGTTCTGCCTTCAGCACCCGTGGCAACAAAGCAATCAAGCTCTGGCTTCCTCCACCTGCAACCACCATGCTGGGGTCAGAAACACCATATGCTGTCGCAGCCGCCATCTGTAACGCAGCTTCTTCTGCCTCCTCCGGTAATGTATGCAAAGCAGATAGATCAGGCAGTTTGGCCGGATAAGCAAAAGGGCTGATGCCTGTAGAAAGGTCTACAAATGGTTGCGGTGCGTTTGCAAACATCTGCATAACTTTTTGCACCTGCCCTCCATGTGCAGGAATATGGCTTGATGCTGATGAAGATTTTGAAGGCAACACAGAAACCGCAGGCGCCTGTTGCGGCGGATACCCCTTGCCTTCTTGCCGCTTTTCCCGCACGCCTGCATTTGCCATGCTGCTTTATCCTTTTTCTATAACCCTGCCCGTTGCCGCCATGGCTGCGGGACTGGAAGCCTTGTGCGGATATCCTGCACCGCTGTTTGCTGCAATAAGCCACCCTGTTGTGTGGATTGGCTTCTTGATAAACAGGCTGGAGCGGACGTTCAACAGGCCAGAGTGGTCAGATACAGCACGCCGGATATCCGGTTTTTTCGCGCTGTTGCTGCTTGTCGGTATTCCCGTCGGGCTTACGATATTTATACTCCATATCGGTTATATGTTTTTGCCGCCGCTTTTCATGCTTGGTGTACAGGCTGTTACGGCCTGTACACTGGTTGCCCAGAAATCTTTGTGGGTGCATGTCAAAGCAGTTGCCTCAGCGCTTCAACAGGCCGGATTAGAAGGTGGCCGTACAGCTGTAAGCCAAATTGTGGGGCGAGATACATCCGTACTGGATGAAACTGGCGTTGTGCGTGCCGCGCTTGAAAGTCTGGCAGAAAACTTCTCCGACGGCATTGTTGCGCCCTTATTTTGGACTGCACTGCTCGGCTTACCCGGAACTGTATTTTACAAAGCCATCAACACGGCAGACAGCATGATCGGCCATCTTAACCCACGTTATGCTGCATTTGGCATGGCTGCTGCCAAAATAGATGATCTCATTAACCTGCCAGCTTCCCGCTTGGCCGCTTTGTGTATCCTGCTATCCACACGCCCCACACAGTGGCGCACGATTTGCTCCACCGTGTGGCGAGATGCCAGCCGCCATCGCTCCCCTAATGCTGGATGGCCTGAAACAGCTCTGGCCACTGCCCTTGGCGTAAAGTTTGGAGGCCCCCGCAATTATGCAGGAACTGTGGTTGATGATGGATGGATTGGAGAAGGCACCACAACGGCCACCCTACATGATCTGGAGCGCGGCCTTATCCTTTACCTCAGGGCTTGTGGTATTCTGATAGGTGGCTTGCTGCTGGCCGCTATTGGCTGCATGATAAAGGCATGACAGCACCTTTTTTCTCACCTTCTTTTCAGAACCAATTAGAGCAACTGCTTATATGGCGGCGGGATGTGCGGCATTTTCGTACAGCACCTGTGCCAACACCTGTATTGGATGAACTACTGGAAACAGCCTGCTTGGCACCCTCAGTCGGGCTAAGCGAGCCATGGCGCTTTGTGCTGGTAAATGATTCCAACCGCCGCGATGCCATCCGCAAGAACTTTATGCGCAGCAATACGCAAGAACTGGAAGGGCGAGAAGGAAAAGACGCCCAGCGTTATGCGCGGCTAAAACTTGCCGGGCTGGATGATGCCCCTCACCATATAGCCGTATTTTGTGAGACCAATCCTCAACAGGGACGTGGGCTTGGACGGGCTACTATGCCACAAACCACCACATGGTCTGCCGTTATGGCCATTCACACTTTTTGGTTGGCTGCTACGGCCCACGGCGTTGGGGTAGGATGGGTTTCCATCCTTAATCCACAGGAAGCACATGCAGCTTTAAGCGTAGAGCCCAACTGGCAGTTTCTGGCTTATCTATGTGTTGGCTTTCCGGAACAACATGCCAACACACCAGAGCTTGAACGCCGAGGGTGGGAAAAACGTAACCCTGCAAGAAGACAGTGGATTCAGCGTTAAAGTAGTTGTCGTTTTTTTAAATACCAGCCGGTACAGTAGCCAACTGCAACAAGACATCTAGATCAATGTGCTGTTCCAGATGGTTTGCCAACGCATCCAGCGCTTGTTCTACACTCTGATAATGCTGCGCTGGTAAATCTGCCCCGGCAGCATACCATATACCATCTGGTTGAAATGCGGCCCCACCTACGCGCGCAAGCAAAGCCATACGCGCAGCCCTGTGGTTAAAAATGCCATGCAGATAAGTGCCCCATACACGCCCATTTGCAGAAACAGCACCTTCTGGATGGTTATCCATGTATATCAAGGAGCTTTGGCAATCAGCCCCTGTTGTTTGGCCCACATGCATTTCGTATCCAGCAACTTTACTGCCTTCTGCCGCCAGTTTTCCTTCCTTGTGTTCTAGACTTTTATCTCGGCTTAAAACTGTATCAATTTTTAACAGCCCCAACCCTGCCGTCTGTCCTACAGCGCCTTCTGTTCCATAAGGATCAGCCACCGTAGCACCCAACATCTGATAGCCACCACAAATACCCATCACATAGCCGCCATTGGCAGCATGTTCTGCAATCTGCTTGTCCCATTTCTGTTCTTTCAAACAAGCAAGGTCAGATAATGTCGCTTTCGATCCGGGCAATATAATCAGATCGCATTCTGGCAAAGGCTCGCCACGTTTAACCAAGATAAGGTGCACACCGGGTTCTGCATACAGTGGGTCCAGATCATCAAAATTGGCGATCATCGGCAAATGAGGCACAACAACACGTAGCGGCGCATTCTGATCTAAGTTTGCTTTTGAGTGCCTTACTGCATGCGCAAGTTTTTCATCCAGATCTGCGGCATCTTCTGCCGGCAGGGTTCTCACCTCTGGCAAATCCGGCACAAGCCCTAACGGCTGCCACCCTGTACGTTCGGCAATAAACTGCATGCCATCAGCAAACAGTGTTGGATCACCCCGCATGCGGTTTACAATAAAACCTTTGATCCGTTGGGCATCTTTCTGACTTATAACAACTTGTGTACCCACAAGGCTGGCAATCACTCCGCCTCTATCTATATCTCCCACAAGCACGACCGGAGCATTTACAGCTTCTGCAAACCCCATATTGGCAATATCATGTGCCCGTAAATTTACTTCAGAAGCAGACCCAGCACCTTCTACCAAAACCAAGTCTGCCTTTGCGGCAAGTGTTGCAAAGCTTTGCAAAACGGCTGGCATCAGAAGTGCTTTTCGGCTCTGATAATCCCGCGCTTGCACTGTTTCTTCAATCCGCCCCCGCACAACAAGCTGTGCGCCTGTCTCACCCTGTGGTTTGAGCAAAACTGGGTTCATATCAACGCTTGCAGGTACCCCACAGGCACGCGCCTGCAAAGCTTGAGCACGCCCAATTTCACCACCATCCCATGTTACAGCGGCATTATTGGACATATTCTGCGGTTTAAACGGCAAAACCCGCAGCCCTCGCCGGGTAAAGGCACGCGCAAGGCCTGCAACGAGTGTTGATTTTCCGACACTAGACCCTGTGCCCTGCACCATCAGAACACGGGTGCTCAAAACTCTATGCCTTCCTGCGCTTTTACACCCGCTTTGAAATGATGTTTCACTACTGTCATTTCAGTTACCAAATCAGCCGCTTCCAGCATGGCTTCCTTGGCATTGCGGCCTGTTACGGCAACATGCAAGCTTGCCGGGCGTGCTGCAATATCTGCAAGAACTTGCTCCATAGGTAGGTAAGCATACCTTAATGCAATGTTCAGTTCATCCAAAATCACCAACCCAACATCTGGGTTTGCCAACGCTTGTTGAGCAACATGCCATGCACGTTGGCATGCAGCAATATCCCGCGCCTTATCCTGCGTTTCCCACGTAAAACCTTCACCCAACGCGTGCCATTCTACCAAATCCTCAAAGCGTTCCAGCGCCTTGCGTTCTCCCGTATGCCATGCCCCTTTGATAAACTGCACCACAACAACACGCCGGCCATACCCCAACATCCGCAAAGCCAGACCAAACGCCGCAGTAGATTTTCCTTTTCCAGAACCTGTATTTACAATCAACAGGCCTTTTTCCACTGTTTTGCTGGCAACTTCTTTATCCTGCACAGCTTTGCGTTTTTGCATTTTGGTACGATGATGCTCTGCATCCTGTAATAATGCTGGCTTTTGCGGATCTGTCATACCTGGCACGGCTCTTCCTTTTTATGATGTGTCAAAAAATCTCTTTGAGTTGAAGCAAGTTCGTTCTTTTCTCCCACCATAAACAGGCGCGCAAAACCTTGCGGCATGGAAGGTGCGAGAAGGTGCGGTTTATACCCACCGGCAAAAGCGCTCAAAAGCCGTAATGGCCCTCCATGCGATAATACACACACATTTTCTTCACGTTTGCGCACTTCGCGCCAGAAACTCTGAATCCTCTGGTACAGGTCTTGCCCGCTTTCACCTTCTGGCGGTGCAAAACCTTCTGGATTTTGGGCCCATTCATCCAGCAATGTGCGATCTATGTCCTGCCAACGCACACCTTCCCACCGGCCAAAATTCAATTCCGCCAATCGGTGATCCACGCGTAGTTCCATGCCTGCACTTTGCGCCAAACGCTGCGCCATCTGCCAGCACCTTTGCGCAGGAGAGCTATATAACACCTGGCAAACAGCACCCTTAGCCAGAACAGAAAGCCCAGAAACAATACTCTCCCACCCTGGGCTAAGGGCAACATCCTGCCTGCCGTAACAAATGCCCTGCGCAACCTGAACAGGAGCATGCCTTACCAGCAACACGGGAAAAGATCGCATTTCAATATCTCCTTCTCACCGCCTGCCCCGGCTTTATCAGGACGGCAGAACACTTTGTGCATACCTTGTTATCACACAACTTTCCGCGTTCGTTTTTGCATATGCTCTTTTCATAAAGAGGAAGAGTTCAAAATATTCTGATTGGAACACCGTGCCAGAACATGAAAGAATGACCCAGAAACTAAGCCACGCTGGCCACCACATGCACCAAGGGGCCTACCATCCCCTGCTGCCAGATCTGCCAATGGCACGTCCTCACCTTTATCCATAACCGTTGCATAATGGAATTCGTGCCCGCGTAAACGTGTGCCTGTGTGGCCCAAAACATTATCTGCCAGCAACGTGGCCTCACGATAGCCTAAATGCAATTTTCGACGCGCGAAGGACGTTACATGTCCTAGCAAACCTGCCATAGCATGTGTCTGCCCCTGCGCATCTTCCAATGCATGGCCCAAAACCATGTAGCCTCCGCACTCCCCATGTACAGGGTTCTTAAGCGCAAAATCCTGCAAGCCTTTTTTAAAATGCTCTGCTTGCGCAATCTGGCCTGCATAAAGTTCTGGATACCCCCCAGGTAACCAACAGGCATCGCAAGAGGTATCTGGCGCCTGATCGGCCAGTGGAGAAAACGGAACCAACTCCGCCCCCACTTTTCTCCAAAACAAAGAAAGATGCCCATATAAAAACGAAAAAGCAGCATCATCCGCCACGGCAATACGTTGGCCCGGAGGCGGAATACATGCTTCTGCCAGAGATACTGGATCAGCCTTCTGTTCCGCCAGAGGCGCTGCTGCTTCCAGAATAGCATCCAGATCCAGTTCACGTTCTGCCTTATCTGCAAGGTCTGATAACCACCCTGCCAGATTGCCATGCTCACGCGCTTGCACTAATCCTAAATGCCGCTCTGGCAGTACCTCACCCTTTTGGCGCATGAGCGCCCCACAAACAGGCAGGTCTGCCATGGCCACGGCAAAGCGCGCCAAACGCTCATGCCGTTCGGATGCAACACGGTTGAGTACAACACCACGCACCTGCACAGCATCAGACCATCTCGCAAAACCCTGTGCAATCGGCCCAACAGATTGCCCTTGCCCAGAAACATCCAGAACCAGCAAAACAGGAATCCCAAATAGAGCTGCAATATCAGAAGGTGCACCGCGTGCATTTTTTGGGGCCATTAATCCATCAAACAACCCCATTGCAGATTCCACCACAACCACGTCAACATCTTTGGCAGCGGCATTCATGATACCAGCCAGCAAATTTGCAGGCATGCACCAGCTATCCAAATTAAGAGGTGGCCGATGTGTGATAGCTGCATGAAAAGCGGGATCTATATAATCTGGGCCAGTTTTAACGGCCCCTACCCGTAATCCTCGGCGTTGAAAAGCCGCCAGCAATGCGAGTGTAACCGTTGTTTTGCCACCGCCAGAACGAGGAGCGGCAACCATAATAATACGAGGGGCTGTCATGCCTCATTTTCCTCATCCAGAACACAGGCCACACTATTTCCCTGTGGGTGCCACAAACCTCTCCGCCATACATCGGCAAACCGTGCACGCATAGCTTCCCGCGCTGCTGGGTTTTCCTGTTTTAAAAATGCATCACACGCGGCATTTCCCAATGTTTGAGCAAAAACCAGATCGAATTGCCTATCAAACCGTTGGGGCAATGTGGCTGCAAATCCGTGTAATGCATCTAATCCGCGCGCCATTTCTGCCGCACCCGCGTATCCATGCTGCTGCATACCTTCAATCCATTGCGGGTTAGCCAACCGTCCGCGCACAATACGCGCCACTTCCTGCGCTGCTGTTCGCAACCGAGGCATATCTGGCCGAGATGTATCACCATGTAATATGGTTGGTGTTGCGCCCAATGTAGCGGCCGCAGCAGAAAGGCCGCCTTCATGCGCAGCTATATCCGGGCTTTCCAAAATATCGGTTTCAGCATTGTCCTGCACATGCAGCACAGCTTCTGCTTGCCCCACCAAATTGGAAAGAGCCTGCATATCCTGCTGTCCATCTCGCCCACCACCATATGTCCATGATGAACCTTCCAGCCAAGCTGTTCCAAGTTCCTGCGTATGAGCCCAAGATCCCGCAGTCAGGCGTTCCTCAATGCCTGTGCCGTAATTACCAACCGCAGCACCAAAAATACGAGCCGTAGCCCGCTTTCGGGCCTCTCCTTTCAGCCCTTTGGCAGATGCCGCCAAAGGATTCCATTCGGCAGGTTCATTCCGTTCCGCAACAGCCGCTACAGCCTGATCAAACAGGGCAATCTGATCTGCAAAAGCATCACGAAATAGGCCAGAAACACGCAACGTTACATCCACTCTTGGCCGGTCCAGCACTGGCAAAGGAATAATTTCAAACCCACAAACATGCCCTGTGCCAGCGGTGCGCTGTACCTCTATTCCCATAAGACGCAAGGCAAGGGCCATATCCTCTCCACCGGTGCGCAAACTGGCAGAACCCCACATATCCATAATCATATGTGTTAGATGTTCACCCTGTTCCTGCAAATGCCTTGTCAGCAAAAGCTTTTCCATTTTCTCGGCCAACACCATGGCAGAAGGTGTAGGCAATGCGCGAGGGTCCACGGTAAACAGATTGCGCCCTGTAGGCAGCACATCCACCCGTCCACGGGTTGGCGCACCGGCTGGGCCGGGTGCTACAAAACGTCCATCTAATGCAGCAAGCAGGGCGTGTGCCTCTGCTTGCCCGCTTTGCATGATTTTATGCGCTACTTCAGACGTAAAAGCTGTATCCGCTTGCCGCCCACATGCCTGTGCAATAATTTGCACCAGTTTTTTGGAGTGTGCGGCTGGTTTTCCAAAAACATGCAAACCATCACGAATTTGCAGATCTTTTACATCGCACAAATAGGCATCAAGCCGCGCAAGCGCTTCTGCCTCATCCATTTCTCCGGGGCGCACACCGCTTTCAGCCAACACACCCGTGCGCACAGCTTTTTCTAAAATATCAGCACGTAGCAAAGCGCCTCGGCGGGGGTCCAGACCGTCTGCTTCAGCGTATTCATCAATCAGCCGTTCGAGTTCCTGCGCATCTACTGAAAGTTCCGCCTGCATGACAGGAGGTGTCATATGGCCGATAATAACAGCACCCAAACGCCGACGCGCAGCTGCGGCCTCACCCGGATTATTGACAATAAACGGATAAATAACCGGGACATCACCCGTCAGCACAACTGGCCCACAGGATGGAGACAACGCCACAGCCTTACCGGGCAACCATTCCAGCGTGCCGTGCGTGCCCAAATGCACCATGGCATCCAGCTTTTTTACATGTTGCAACCACAAGTAAAATGCAACGTATGCATGGCATGGAGGTGTGTCTGGATCATGATACAGCGCTTTACGATCCGCTACTGCCCCTCTATCTGGCTGCACTGCCAGAGAAATATTGCCCAACTGGATGTAACGCTGACAAAACACGCCATCTTTTACATTGGCATCGTGTTCGGGATCACCCCATGCTGCAAAAACAGATTTTACAAAATCCGGATCTAAATATGCCAAAAACTGACGATACAGCTTTGTATCAAGAACAGGCTTTGAACTGCCACCAACAAGTGCTGCGGCAAGGGCTTTTGCATCAGGAACATTTTTTGCTCCTGTATGATAACCTGCCTTATGCAAGAGCGTGAGAATGGAAGATGTAGATGCAAAACCATCTAACCCCACAGCATGCGCTATATGGGCCCCAGATTTTTCGAGCCCTGCACCTGGGTAGTCAGACAAAATAATAGATATTTTTTTGTCTGACTGCGCCATTTTCCGCAATTTAGCCCATGCAATTGCACGGCCTGCCACCAACTTTATCCCCGGTTTATAAGGTTCTCTAAATGCAGGCTGTCCGGGCTGTGCATCTTTTCTGAAAGAAATTGGAAATGTTGCAATTGTGCCGTCCAGTTCTGGCAATACCACTTGCATGGCCATATCCGCCCGCGCCAGACCTCGTGGGCTTTCTTGCCACAAAGCCTGTGTGCACCCCGGCTGCAGAAGCTGCAAAATAGGCGCATCGGCCACATCCAATGGTGAAAAACCATTCTGGCTTCGTGCAGAAAAACATGTTGCGTCCAGAACAACATCCGGTTTTACACGTTGTAGATAATAGCTTACATCATCAGAAACGTTAGTATCTTTCAAAGATGTAACATATACAATATCTACAGCACAGCCACGTTGCGCCAGTTCTTCTGCCAAACATTCCGGCCCTGCCACGTCTCCTACCAGCAAATGCGCGCGATAAAGAAGTATCACTGCTTTTATCTGCACCTGAACTGGCATGACGGTAGTAGGATAAGAACGATATACGCCCCATGCAGGCAATGCTTTAGGATGTGTCCCTTTATCTTCCTGCATCCCTGCCAGTGCAGACATAACTTCCAATGCTGCGCAGATGTTATCCGGCCCTCCTTGTTGGAAAAAACCGTTTAACCGCGCGTAATGTTCTGCGGAAATAGTGGAAAGTTCCGCCAGCCGTCCATCATCTCCGGTATGTACTGCCTGTTCCCGCACATCAGAAACAGAACTTTGTGATGTATCACCGGGTAACAAAGCCAGCGGCACGCCTGTTTCACGGCTCCATGCCGCCAGTTCTTCTGCCCCATAACGCCAGTAATCCAAACCACCCAACAGCCGCACCACAACACAGCGCGCTTTTTGCAATGTGGTTTCAATGTACAAATCGATCGACATAGGATGGCGTAATCTTGCCAGGCTTGTAACCTGCAAGGTGGGAAGCACTATGCCTTCTTCAGTTTGAGCACGTAGCAAGGCTTCTGCATGGCGCAGGGCCAGAAGATCACTTTCTGTAAAAGAAAGTACAACAAGATCAGCAGAGGGAAGATTGAGATCCTCTGCCATTTCCTGTTCATCGAGCGTCCGGTTTTCCCGCACCAAAAGATGCATAAGCCTACTCCGTCCTTAATCAGGCCGTTACCAAGGTGCCGCCAAGAGCCTTGGCTATGGATGCAGCATCCAGCCCCTTTTGCCCGATCACGACAATGCGGCCTTCTCGTTTTTCGTTAGCGGAAAGAGGACGATCAAATTCGTGCCGGAAACGCACCCCCACCCCCTGCACAGCCAAACGCATAGCCTTGCCTGCTACCGCTGCAAAACCTTTCATGCGCAGTACATCATAACGGCGCGCCGTATCCTGCAAGAGCGTTAAAAACTGCTCGACGCTGTGCTGCTCAGGCACGCGCACGACAAAACTTTCAAAGTCATCATGTTCGTGTTCGCCATCCTCTGCATCATGATGAGAAGGGCGCGCAGCCAAGTCTGCTTCTGCCGCTGCCCCAATCCCAAGCAATATGGCTGGATCCACCTTGCCTTCTGTGGCACGCACAATCTGAACTGGGCGTGGTGCCGTGTGGCGGATTTCATCTTCAACACGTGTCAGCGCATCTGCATCCAGCAGATCTGTCTTGTTCAACACCACAAGATCTGCGGCATTAATCTGATCTTCAAAAACTTCTGCTAATGGGTTGTCATGATCCAAGGAAGGATCTGCCGCACGCTGCTGGGCAATAGCTTCAGGATCATCTGCAAAACGGCCTGCTGCCACTGCTGGTGCATCTACAACCGTTATCACGCCATCAACTGTCATGCGGTTACGCACTGTTGGCCAACCAAAAGCCTTGAGCAATGGTTTAGGCAGTGCCAAACCAGATGTTTCAATAACCACATGTTCCGGTGGATCAGCCCGATCTAGCAGAGCTTCCATGGTTGGCAGAAAATCATCTGCTACCGTGCAGCACAAGCAACCGTTGGTCAGCTCTACAATGTCATCTTCCTTGCAGCCTTCCACTCCGCATCCGCGCAGGATTTCCCCATCAATGCCAAGAGAACCAAATTCGTTCACCACCACGGCAATACGGTGCCCTGCAGCACGCTGAAGCAGATTACGCAAAAGGGTTGTTTTACCTGCCCCTAAAAAACCAGTGATAATGGTTACAGGCACGCGAGATGCGATTGTCATGAAGGCTCCTGTTCATCATAAAGTTGTGCGGGAACACGCCCCAACACCATATTGGAAAGAGATGCCGGACGGCGCGAAGGCATGACTGTTCCCCGCGCAGACTTTGCATAAAGTTGGGCATAAGCCAGCAGATCTTCTGCTTTTTCTGTACCCAGATGTCCTAATAACCATGTCCAACGCTCTGGCATAGCAATGGCTGCAGTGCATCCGCGATCGCAGGCTGCCAAACACTGAACCTGACGCAGCAGAACGGGAGCTTCCTGCCCAGTAGCTTCTGCTTCCTGCACCAAGGCCTGTAAACGTGCATATAGCTGGGCACCCGGCGGTTGATCCATAGCAGGCCCACCGCGCCGACACGTGACACACACATGCAAAACAGGACGATTCTGAGGTGATTTTTGAGAAGAATCGGGAGCTTCGGCCATGCTGTATCCCTGAAATAACCGCCATTCTCAAAGAACAGCCGCTTGACGGGGTGCAGACACCCGGCGCCTCTACCTCAGAGATAAGCAGAGGAAATATACCCTATGGTACATCTATGCCTGCCGGGCACCCCGCCAGCAGCAACGCCAGAACTTAATAATAACTAAGGCCCACCAACATGCTTACGCATACTGGCACCAATGGCAGGTTTCCTGGCTTGTACCCACATATACCCTAGCCTATAGGCCAGAACATAAAACGGCGCTCCCTACCTTCCCAGCCTGCATGCAGACCAGTGGTTGAGGCCCGAAAGCCCTTACGGAACACCATGGGTAACTTACAGTTGCGGGGGCAGCGACGGCCTTGCACCGTTCTTCCCTTTTCATCCCGTAAAGGACACCATTAGCCGGTGCACAATGCGCATAAGCGGCCTTTGCTTTCAACCCGCAGTTTTATGACCTCACAACTTTAAGCTCTACCATCCGAAACAGGAGTGAGGCTTCACGCTAATGTTCCTGTGCTTTGTAGCTTTATTTCCATTATTGACGCGCAAAACAGCTATGTTATATTCGTATGAATATACTTTATATATCAAATATTCTTTTGCTAACAAATGAGGATTCCATGACTTCTCCGCGCGTTCTGCCCACACTGGATGAAACGCGTTTTTCAGACATGGCGCTTACCTTCCGTATTATGCGGTTAGCCACAGTCTGGCGCACGCAACTGGACAGGGCCTTGCGCCCCCATGGCATGACATTAGCCAGTATGCGCCCGATGGCTTATTTGATGATGATGCCCGATGGAGCCACGCAAAGTGATCTTGCAGCCGCCATGAACGTGGATTGTTCTGCACTGGTGCGTATTCTGGATTTGTTGGAAAAACAAAAGCTGATCACACGCCAACAGGATATGCAGGACCGGCGCGCCAAAAAGCTTGTGCTCACACCTGCAGGGCAAGAAAGATGTGTGCTGTTTCACACTATTTCTGCACAGCTTGAACAGAATGTCCGCCAGAACCTCACGGAAGACCAAGTGCGTAGCTTAATTCATGATCTTTCCTGCATGCTGGAAACACATCATGAACGCTAGATCCGAGCAAAGCAGTAACACACTATCTTCCTTTAACGCTGTGTTCTCCCGCTGCTTACCTGCCCTTTTTTCTGATGAAGCCCAGTGGAATGCCTTTAAGGCTACCGCGGGCTATTCTGCCCGCGTCTTTTTATGCATTGGCATTGCCGTTTTTCTGGCGTTCACGTTCCAGCTTCACTCTCCCCTCAGTGCAGCCACAACTGTTCTTATTGTGGCAAATCCAACTGTAGGGGCTATGGTTTCCAAAAGCGTATGGCGTGTTATCGGCACAGTTATTGGTGCCGTTATCAGCATTGGCATTATGGCTATATTTGTACAGTCCCCTGTTCTGTATTTTGCGGCTCTTTCTGTTTTTGTCGGAATAGCCTGCATGGTCGCCACATTCCTGCGCTTTTTTCGCGCCTATGCTGCTGTATTAACCGGTTATACAATTGTTATTATTGCCGCACCTGCTTTTGCGGATCCAGACAATATTTTTCTTTCTGCAATGGGGCGACTTTCTGCCGTAGTAACCGGTGTGGTGGTAACGGCTTGTGTATTTATGGTAACAAGCCCCCGTAAACCCAGTGCTGTGATGGAAAAACTGGGCAACGCCTTTCGTGACACCATTCTCCACGCAAAAAACTTTCATGCACAGGAAGGTATTTCTTCTTACCCAGAAGAAAATACGGAAAAAGAAAACAATCCTTCCGAAATAACAGATACTACAACCACAGGCACAGCATTCCGTAGCCTGCCGCAACCTCTTTATGATAGCCGCAGCCGCCTTCTGGCGGGTATGGCAGGATTAACACCAGCCATAGAATTTGCCGCAGCAGATGACCCCGACATGCAGGCCCGTATTTCCAACCTGCGCTTGGCACTTAACCGTTTAACCGGGCTTATTGTCAGCTATCATCCTTATTGGCTCAATCTCTCTTTGGTAGATGCGCAATCACGCCCTGTGCATCAGTATGTTGCCGAAACATTAGAGCAGATTCTGCACCTTACAGAACAACCCGGCTGGCTGGAAAACCCCGCCCCGGTTTCTGCCTGCCTGCATGAATGCCTGAAAAATCTGGAACAACTTTCACGCAACAATCCGGCACCCAGTTTGCTGGCCACATTGGATAATACGCGTGATATTTTGGTACAGATAGATCTTGCCCTATACGATCTTACAAGCCTGCGCCGCGATCGTGAATCTTCCCACACACGCCAATATCTGGAATGGCCTGTAGCCTTGCGCAATGGTGTGCGCGGCATGTTCATTGCACTTCTGGCTGGCATGCTGTGGTATGTGTTCCACTGGAGCGCAGGCCCTATGCTGATTTTGTATGTAGTCGCCGCATCAAGCCTGCTATCAACAGCTCCCTCCGCCGGTAAAGCAAGCCCCATGATGGCAACAGGCACCATGTTGGCTGTGCCTATGGGTTTTTTATGCCATTCCCTGTTTCTGCCTCGTATAGATGGCTACCCGCTTTTATGGCTAACTCTCTGCCTGTTTCTACTACCTGGTGTATGGTTGCAATTTCACCCGCGCTACAGCATTGGTGCATTTGGATATGCAGTGTTTTTCACCATGCTGCTCTCTATTAACAACCCTATTATTTATAATGATCTCGCACTCACCAATAACTGGATAACCATGGTAGCAGCCTGCATACTTCTGGTGCTGGTTTTCCGGGTTATTCTGCCGCCAGACCATCGGTTGGATGCTGCGCGGCTGGTTTCTTCCCTTACACGCAGCCTGCAACAACTCGCTCTTTCCCACAGTAACAAGCCCGTGCAATGGATTGCATGGGAAGGTCTCCAACTTCAAAAAATCACGCGGCTGATGATGCGTCTTTCCTTTATTCCTTCCGGAATAGACCGGCAGGGCTATACAGATGCGGCCTTTGCAACACTTTCTCTAGGTCGGCTAATTTTACGCCTGCGCTGGAATGCAGAACATACCAAGCTTGATGCGCAAGCTCACGCTGCTCTTGAAAATGCATTAAAAGCCTTTGCCCTATTGCGGCATACCCCACTGGCTACGGCAGATGCTCTGGAGCAGGCTGCTGCAATTCTCCATACAACCGCCACAGATCAGAATGGTGCCTCCCTTATGCGGGATAGAACCATCTCCTGCCTCCTGCAAGCAGCGGGCATTATCCGCGCCATTCCCGGGTTTTATGGCAAATACGGCCCCATCCATCGCTCTGTGGATGAGGTTGGGGCAAATGCCTCTGTTTCTACACTTATGGAGTCTACTTCTGTGGGGTGAAATAAAGAAAAAAGTTTCCTAAAATAAAAGTCATGATGATGAATTTAATTTTATCTAAATTTTCTTTTTATAGAGAACTTCTGCCCTGCCATTTACTTAATGCTTAAGTCATCACTCATAACAAGAAGTATCTGGCATGGCATATTCCGACACCTCGCCTCCGGTGACATACCGAAGAGCCAACCCAGCCCCATTAGGCTTAATGGGCTTTGGGTTAACAACCGTTCTTCTCAATTTACATAATGCAGATCTGGTACCTATGGGTTCTGCCATTCTGGCCATGGGGCTAACATTTGGGGGTGTTGCCCAAATTCTGGCGGGAATGCTGGAATATGGCAATGGTAATACCTTTGGCATGACAGCTTTTAGCGCCTACGGTGCTTTCTGGCTTTCGTTCGTGGCACTTATTGGCCTACCTCATACTGGCATTGTGGATGCCAGCAGCCCTAACCTTGTAGGAAGCTACCTACTCGCGTGGGGATTGTTCACATTTATCATGTTTATTGCCACGCTGCGTGCCTCACGGGCGCATCAGATTATTTTTCTAAGCCTGACAGTTCTATTCGCTCTCCTTGCCGCGGGTGATATGCTGGCTATGCCAGTTGTTACACAGCTTGCTGGGTATGAAGGATTGTTCTGCGGTTTTTCCGCCATCTATCTCGCTGCTGCTGAAATTCTGGAGGACGCCTTTGGATATGCAGTACTGCCTATTGGCAAACCTGCACCGGCTTCCATAGCTTTCCGAACTGCAGCCGCCTAAACACCCCAAAAACATTATGCCCCGCAGCACAAAATGCTCCGGGGCGACATGTTTGCATTACTTTTCAAAACAATTTTGAGCTTCCTGCTTATTCACTTCCGCCAAAGTTGGCGGCATCCACACAGGCTGGTTATCTTTATCAATCAAACGTGCCCGAATCCCCTCTACAAAATCTGGCCGGGCCACCATATGGCGCACCATATTTTCCTCCAGCACAAAAGCTGCATGTAACGAGGAAGCAGCACGTGCCTGGTGCCATCCATACCATGCTACCTGCACAGAAAACGGACAAGCACGTGATAAAGCTTCAAGATCCTCTTGCGCCTCTTCTGATCCGTCCGCTTTCAATTTTTCAATAACCTGCAAGATATCTGGCGCATCATAACAGGAATCCAAGTTTTGCACGTCCAGACTTTCAGGCTGGGAATGAAGGCAGCTGAATACATGCTCTGCACTTTCAACACTCAACGCTTCTCTTAAATCTGTAAGAGAAGCCGATGAAACCAGAACATCTGCAAACCCCATGGCTATGGCCTCTGTTCCGTTCATGCGCCCACCGGTAACGGCACGCCGTAAACCAGAAAAACCAGGCGCACGCGCTAATAACCAGCTTCCTCCTGCATCGGGAGCCAAACCAATAGCCGTTTCCGGCATAGCCAACACAGATGCTTCCGTAACCACCCGATACCGCACATGGCCACCCAAGCCGATACCACCCCCCATAGCTACGCCATCTAAAAAGGAAACAATGGGTTTTTTGTAATCTGCCAACAACAGCATCACATCATATACGCGCTTCATCAGTTCATATGCCGCCAATGCCCCTTGGGCTTTCAGACGATCATAAATGGCGCGTAGGTCTCCCCCTGCGCAAAAGGCACGCGAGCTGCTGCTTTCCAGAAGAATGGTATGGACGGAAGGATCATGCCGCCACATTTCCAAAGCGGCTTTTACGCCGTTGGCCATACTGATATCAACGGCATTCAACCGTTTGGGACGGTCTAAAATAATACGTCCCAGATGCCCTTCCTGCTGCATTGTTACGCCAGATACGGCGGAAAGAATTTGCTCTGTCATTGCTTTCCTCTTTATTTCGTGCACAAACACGTACGAACCATCTTTGATTGATTTAAGGAGAGCAGATGTTGGCTCCGGAGACCAGCGCCTACCGCGATGCCATGGCCCGACTTGGCGCAGCTGTGAACATTGTTACAACAGGAACGCTAGAAAACCCCGTTGGTTTTACAGCCTCCGCAGTGTGTTCCGTAACAGATACCCCACCTACGCTCTTGGTCTGCCTGAACCGTGGAAGCCGTGCCAGACAGGCTTTTCATGAAGGTAGCGCATTATGCGTAAACGTGCTGGCATCTACCCAGCAGCATCTCTCTAACCTTTTTGCCAGCCCCAACTCCATGCAGGAGCGATTTGCCACTGGGCATTGGAGCGCCTTGGCAACAGGCGCACCTGTACTGGAAGAAGCTGTGGCCTCGTTTGACTGCAAGATCAGCCAGATTGTAGAAGTTGGCACACACAGCGTAATGTTTGGTATTGTGCAAGCGTTACGCACCCATGCAACCGCACATGGGCTTGTTTATTTTAATAGAATGTATCACGCTCTGCCCCATACTCCAGCCCTAAAGCCCTAAGGGCTTTAGGCATACAATCAAGGTGTTGAAACATGTCACAGGATTATCATGATGATTATCCAGTAAAAGGGGATGATGATTATATCCCGTTTATTACTGTCAAAGCCCTGATTATCATGCATGTTGTGCTGCTAGCAGTCGTAGCTTTATGGTCTTGGCTGGATTGGTCCTTGCCGCAGTAACAAGGGCTAGCTAGATTTTTTAGCCGCCCCGCAAGCGGCAAAACAGACTGGCGGTTATAAATACACCGCCACCTAACGCTGCAATCCAAAATGCTGTAGGGCAATTGGTGTACCAAGCCAACACCAAACCCAACCAAGCTTCCAGCAACGCAAGTAACGTTGCAATGCCCATTCCCAATAAGGGTGAAAAACCCATACGCAAACTTGCTGCGGCAGGCGCAATCATAAGCGTAAATACCAGCAAAACACCTGTGATCTGGGCACATTGCGCTGTAGCTACAGCAACAATCATAAGAAAAAGAATATCAAGCAGGCGCATATTCACACCCCGCGCCTCTGCCTGCTCTGGCTGAAGCGATGCAAAAAGAAGCGGCCTTGCCACAAATGCCAGCGCTATCAAACAAGCTACGGAAAGAACACCCAGCCAGCCTAACATAGAAGACCCGATACCCAGAATATCACCAAAAAGCAGTGCTGTGGCTGAACTGGCAGAATGGGTTAGAAAATGCAGGCACAGCGCCCCAAAGCCCATGGCGACAGAAAGCACTAGTCCGATTGTTACGTCTCGGCCTACCAGCCTATCTCCCACCAGCCCTATGGCAACACCGCCACCAACAGCACCAAGCCCAAGTCCAAGCAAAGCGGGCTGACCTAACAGAAGGGCTGCAGCGGCTCCGGCAAAGCCTACGTGCGAAAGCGCATGACTGGCAAAGCTTTGCCCACGCAAGACAAGAAACCACCCCACAGGCCCACACACCAGCGCCGCCAAAAACGCCGCCAGAAAAGCGGTGCGCATAAATTCATACTCAAGCATCAAGCACTATGCCCCACGCACATACAGGACTGAAGTGATGCCCCACCACCTTCTGCCACAACAAATAATCTGTTTCCCGCCTTAATCACCTCAACCGGTGCGCCGTAAAGTGCACTGAGTGTTTGGGTTGTCATCACATCTTCCACGCGCCCCAGCACTGCCTTGCCATGCGCCATGTAAAGAACATGATCCATCAACCCCATAAGAGGGTTGATATCATGGGTAGACATGAGCACCGTTATATTCCTGTCTCGTGCCAGTGTATGAATACGTTCTGCTGTTTCACGCATACGAGCAGGATCTAGGCTGGCCAAAGGCTCATCAAGCAACAAGATATGTGGGTTATCCAGCAATGCCTGCGCCAACATAAGCCGCTGCCTTTCTCCCCCGGAAAGGGAGCCTACCGGTCGCCGCGCCAGATCCTGCGCATCTACTGCGGCCAAAGCTGCATCAATATCCGCTCTAGCCTGTTTGCCGTAAAATGGCAGGCCCCATTTCCAGCCCTGCTGCGCTGCGGCAACTGTGCTCCAGCCGCTAAGTTGTGCAGCCACCATAGCGCGCACCTGAGGCATATACCCTATAGGCATACGGCCCTTTTGCACCGGCTGGCCTTCTATCCATATTTGGCCAGCCGAAAGTTTTTCCAACCCCAGAAGAGTTCTAAACAGGGTTGTCTTTCCAGCCCCATTTCCACCCAAAACAGCCACAAAACTTCCTGTAGGAATTGTAAAACTGATATTATCCAGCACTGTTTTTTTCTGGCGTAACAAAGTTACGCCAGCCACTTGCACAGCAGAAGATGACATTACGGCGCAACACCAAGCAAATGCGCAATTTGCGTAAGAGTTGAACTGATCCATATTTGCCAATGGGTATCCTGCGGCATAATTTCCGCTAGCGGCAGAATAGGCACATCTGCTTTATGGGCCAGATCTATCAAACGTTTGCTGGCTGGTTCTTCGACCTGCACATTATAGGCAAGTAGCCGTAGTTTTTTTTGAGCAAGATCTTGCTCAAATGCAGCAACAGCAACAGGTGGAGGTTCAACATCATTCATGATTGCAATCTGAAAGGCATTTTCCTTCATGTCCAAACCAAGGTAACTGGCCAGCGGGGTAAATAGAGGTTCTGTTGCGGCCACAGCCATACCTTGCACATGCGGGCGTAATGCTGCGGCCTGGGCCTGTACGCTGGCAATATCAGCCTCCAACTTCCGAGCCCGCTCAGCATATGCTTTTGCGTGTGCTGGATCTGCTTGCTCGCACGCTTTTCCAAATCTTTGAGCAAAATCTGCCACAGCGTTCAAATCATACCATAAATGGGCATTCCCGCCCTCGTGCCACCCAGACCATGTATCTGCACGCACATACCGCGCCTGCGGTAAAGCAGAAGCCTGCACCAAATGATCCATCCATGCATCGTATCCCGCACCATTGGCTACAACCAACGTAGCTTCCGCCACACGCCGCGCATCATCCGGTGTAGGAGCATATAAATGCGGATCAACAGCAGGTGATACAAGTATAGATGTCACGTGCATGTCTGGCTCAGCAATCTGCGCAGCCAAGTCCCCCCATGTATTTTCTGCCACCACAACAGACAAAGGGCGCGCGGCCGCACTACCTGTGCCCATGGTTGCAAAACCAAGCACAGCCACCATGCCCAACAACATCCGGCGTGAAGTGCCTTTTGTTTTCATCAATTCCATACGCGTTATCCTACCATGCTTGAATGCAATGTAATATTATTACATTTTATCAGCTGCACGTCACCTCCTCACCCGCGCAAATTTGGTCTTCACCTCTCAGATCAGTTACGCTAAGAAATACAGAGAACGGATGATGAACATGCCCCACCCTACGTCTTCTTCCACAGCAACCTCAGCTCATGCCTTTCCTGCGCATATTGAGCATCAACTCGATAAAGCTACTGCTCTATGCACCCAACAAGGTGCGCGAATGACGGCCCAGCGCCGTGATGTGCTCGGGCTTATTCTTATGCATGCGCGTCCAGTTGGAGCATATGATCTGCTGGAAGAACTTAAAACAGCAGAACGGCGCCCCGCCCCTCCTACAGTATATCGGGCACTCGATTTTCTACTTGAACACGGCCTGATCCACCGTATTGAACGCTTGTCTGCTTTTATTCCCTGCACCAATCTGCGCCATTGTTCTCATACGCATGAGCACTCGGAAGCCTGCTTACATACGGCCCAGTTTCTCATCTGCCGCAACTGCAAAGCCGTAACAGAAATAGCGGATACAACTGTTCTGGAAACCCTGAAACACATTTGTAAAAACGAAGACTTTGTAATTCAGAGCACCTCGGTTGAGGTGGAAGGGCTATGTGCAGAGTGTGCATCAAAACGGCCCACAAAAGAGATCCCTCATCAAGGTGCATAATGGGTAATCATCACCTGTTTTCATTACAGAATACACTACCGGGGCTGCCTCTGCCTTTTGCGAAAGAAAGACAACGTACAACCAACTCAAAACCACATCATGTTCAACAGAAGCACCGAACCGACGCGAAAGAAACGCAAACGGACTTATTCTCACTTCCGCTTCTTCCACCCTTACGCACACATTTTTTGCCAGATGAGATCCGTCTGACACGCATACCTTCCTTGGCAGCCACGCACGCCAAGGAAGCAGGCAATTTTCTGTATCATATTACTGATGCCCCCGTAGCATCTCTGTTGTTACAAAACGGGCTTCCCCTAAATAAGCGGCACCCTCTTATGCTAACAGAGCAGAACGGCATTAGTGCGTGGTTGGCAAAGATATCGGAATATCTACACGGCAATGCTTCCGAAAAAGCCGTTATCCTACGGTTGCGCCGTGTTATGGTAGAAGATGCACTTGAACCTGATCTTGACCATACGGCAGAATTTGCAAGCAACTGCTATCTGCTAAGCGGCAACTTTAATCGTACGATTAGCTAAAAAGGGAACTCTATTTTCGCATGCCATCTGCATATCTTCACAGATAGATCCAGAATATTTAATTAAAAAAAGCCCACCCCGTTTTTACCGGAATGGGCTCTTTTTAAAACAACATTATTTTACTGATAAATCTCTAAACCAGGTAAAATACCGTTATATTTAGGATGCCCGGGTGCGACGGGTTGTTTTAGCCTTTGTCTTCCGTACTGCGGGTGCCTTTGCCGAAGTTTTTTCAGCCTCTGCTGCTGCCAAACGTTCATACCGTTTACGGCGACGTTCTTCCTGCACAATACGCAGCTTTTCCACGGCAGAAAGCTTCTTTTTAGCTGCGGGTTCTACAACACGCACAGTCCGCTTACGGGTTGCTGGAACTGCTGGTTTTGCAACCTTGCTGGCTGCTGTTGCTTTTGGGGTACGTGTAGCACGCACAGGTTTGGCTGCCTCAACCTTAGTAGCTGACTTTGCAGTTTTACGCGTTGATGCAGTGACCGGAGCTTTAGCCGCACGTGTTGCTTTGGTTGCACGCACTGGCTTTTCCACAACGTCTTCCGCTTTGGCTTTAGTGCGCCGCGTTGGCTTGGGGGCAACCTTGCTCTCGGCCTTAGCTGCTACTGTTTTTTTACGTGCCGTTGTTTTAGGCGCTACCGTTTTTTCTTCAGCAGGCTTACGGGCAGCAGCTTTACGCACATAAGAACGGCGTGGCTTAGGAGCTTCTGGCTCTGCTTCAAAATCAAAAAGTTCTTCTACTTCGACAACTTTTGCGCGAGATGTGCGCTTTTTGGGGGTTGCGGCGGCAACCTTACGCTTAGAAACCGTTTTACCCGCAGCAGGTTTTCGGCGGGTTCTTGTCTCACTCATTTTAACTCCCTCTCAACCTCCTTTAAAAATAAGGAGATATATAAACAAAATTTTTAAACTTCAAAACTTCTCTAACTGAAGCATATACCTACAAGAACAGGTATAGCCTTAGATTTTCATTCTACATAACAAATGCTATAGAAAATGCAAAAAAATACTTTCAGATTTAAAGATATATTTCATTCTTCTGATCTCTTTACCTTAAAAATGTTCTAAATACGTTCTCAAAAATTTCATGTGCTTGTACCCTGTTGCCCAAAACAGGTAATCATCCTTATATCCTAAACGCAGACCTCTCCTTCTCACGGAACATGCTTCATGAAAATCAATGGCACCTCTTTCCGCAGTGTATGGGTTGATGAAAAAGACCTGTGGTCTATTCATATTTTCGATCAGACACGCCTTCCCTTTTCACTGGACATCCTGCGGCTTACATCTGTTCAGGATGTAGCCCATGCCATTACCAGTATGCAGGTACGTGGTGCTCCGCTTATTGGTGCTGTTGCCGCATATGGTCTGGCATTGGCATTACGCACAGACAGCAGAGATACCAGTCTTGAACAAAACGCAGCCATGCTTGCAGCAACACGCCCTACCGCCATAAATTTGCGTTGGGCGCTTGAAAGAATGCTAAATACTCTCCGGCCTATCCCACCAGAAAGCCGGGTATCCGCTGCTTATGCAGAAGCCCTGCGTATTTGCAATGAAGATGCAGCCCAAAATGAAGCTATTGGCAAGCATGGCCTTAAACTTTTGCAGGATATTGCCGCCAAAAAAGAAAAAGGCCAGCGCCTGAACATTTTAACCCACTGTAATGCTGGATGGATTGCCACAGTGGATTGGGGGACAGCCTTGGCCCCTATTTACATGGCGCATGATCTGGGCCTGAACGTGCATGTGTGGGTAGATGAAACACGCCCACGCAACCAGGGCGCTGCCCTTACTGCATGGGAACTCGGCAGCCACGGTGTTCCGCATACTGTTATTACAGATAATGCAGGAGGCCATATGATGCAGCATGGCCAAGTTGATATTGTTATTGTTGGAACAGACCGCGTAACACGCAATGGAGATGTTGCGAACAAAATAGGCACTTATCTGAAAGCTCTAGCCGCGCAGGACAATAAAATACCATTCTGGGTTGCATTACCTTCTACAACCATAGATTGGCGTATTGCCGATGGTATCCGTGATATTCCTATTGAAGAACGTGCAGCATCCGAAGTTACGCACGTGCAGGGGCGTATGACAGACGGAAAAATAGGTTCCATGCAAATCACTCCAGATCATAGCCCTGCGGCTAACCCCGCCTTTGATGTCACACCCTCCAGACTTGTAACTGGGTTGATTACAGAAAAAGGCTGCTGCCCTGCTACAGAAAGCGGTCTCCTCGGCCTGTTCCCCAACCATACGTAAAGACCATTCTGCATACCGCCATGTTGCATAGCGGTATGCAGCCTCCATGACTTGACGCTAAGAGTAACTATTGAATAAGCGAAACCATGTGCATGCCTTGCAAAAGGCACAATGCTTCATGGATTTTCCAGAAAGGGCTACCATGTCAGAAACCATTGAAACACCAACAACGCAGTTTCTGACTGCTCATGGCGTTGCCTTTACCCTGCATGATTATGATTATGTATCAGACCCCGGAAAAATTGGCCTACATGCCGCTGCTGGTATTGGTATCGACCAAAACAAGGTTTTTAAAACCCTAATGGTTGAAATTGATAAAAAGCAGATTGTTTGCGTGGCCATTCCTGTTCATAAAAAAATGGATCTGAAAAAAGTAGCCGCCCTGTTTGGGGGACGCAACGCGCGTATGCTGGATGCAGAAAAAGCCGAAGCCCTAACTGGGTTTGAGGTGGGGGGCATCAGCCCCTTTGGCGCACGCACGCAAGTACCGGTTGTATTGGACGAAAGTGTTCTCAAACTGGATACACTCTATATTAATGGCGGCGGCAGAGGTTTGGTGGTGGCACTTAAACCGGCAGACGCCATCCAGTGCGTCAATGCCCGCATGGCAGATGTAACCGTGCCTGACGCCTGATAACACAGGCGCAAAAAAGAAACAGACGCCGCACAAAAACACAAACCCTCTTCCACCCAGAACAACAGACGCTTATTGCTATATCATTCAGACTTCCGACCAATGGTTGTCTCGCGCTCCGGATCTGCCGGAGAGTTGTTCTGGTATGGAGACGAGATTGTCACGCAAGCTTACCGTTGCCCTGCTGGCCCCTTTGTGTCTGGCAGCATGTGCCACTCAGCAACCACAGCCAGGTGCACGCCCCACCCCAAGCGCTGCTTCCAGCACCAACGCTTGGAACACAGCCAGTGGTGGCTACGGCTATGGTGGCCATGTGCCGGATTTTGCCACCCGCAATTTTGAGCCCTTTAACCGGCAGGATGTTGTTGGAATTGCCATGCGTGAATGGCGCCTGTTTGGAAGCCCGGTGAATGATGATGACCCGGAGCAGCGCCCAGAACCACAAGTGGCCTCTGTTAAGCCAGAACGCGCCCCCGGCCTATGGGAACGCGTAGGAGAATACTGGTGGATTGGTATGGACCCGGACATGACCGAAACATCATGGACCGGTAAACACGATGCCAACGGCCGACTAACCGACTTTGTGCATGATGGATCTTATGCGTGGTCCGCTGCTTTTATTTCCTACGTTATGCGCGTAGCCGGGGCCAACAGCCGTTTCCCCTATTCTCCCAATCATTCTACTTACATCAACGCAGCAGCTTCTGGGCAATCTCCCATTTTGCGGGCGCAAAACCCTGCAAATTACACCCCAAAACCCGGTGATCTGATCTGCGTTGCACGGGGCCGTAGCAAAGACACTATCCGATTTTCCAGCCTACCAACATCTTACGGGTTTCCTGCCCATTGCGGCTTTGTTGTAGCAGTTGGCCAGAATGGGCAGCCTTTTGGTCGGCAGATCAGCATTATCGGCGGCAATATTGATGATGCCGTGGCCCTGACACATGTACCAACAGACACCCAAGGGCGCCTCACCTCCCCCGATGGTCAGAGCTATGATTCGCGCTATCCGTGGGCGGCGGTGCTGGAAGTGCTGTACGATGCTGAACAGGAACCAACAGCTGGCCAATAAAAAAAACTGCACAAGCTGCCATGTTCCATCTGTTTGCCCTTGGGGCAGAATTTTCAGGTGGGGCATGATAGTCTGATCAACGCATTATAACGTGACAGCATAAGGTGTAACCAAATGACTGAAAATGCCGTTTCCACCCCTCATCCCGGCTGGACCACACTTTCTGCCGACATGCCGGGTGCTGTGGGCGGAACCCCACTGGTACGCCTGCGCAAAGCGTCTGAAGCCACGGGGTGTGATATTTACGGCAAGGCCGAATTCATGAATCCGGGCGGTTCCGTCAAGGATCGTGCAGCGCTGGCTATTATTGAAGATGCAGAACGCCGTGGCGTGCTAAAACCCGGAGGCACCATTGTTGAAGGTACGGCAGGCAACACAGGCATCGGCCTCACACTGGTTGCCAATGCGCGCGGGTATAAATGCGTTATTGTCATGCCCGAAACTCAGAGTCAGGAAAAAATCGGCTTCCTACGCATGATTGGGGCAGACCTTCGCCTTGTACCTGCCAAACCTTATCGTGATCCGGGCAATTATGTACACGTTTCACGCCGTCTTTCCGAAGAAAACGGATGGGTGTGGGCCAACCAGTTTGACAACATTGCCAACCGTGAAGGCCACCGCGCCACCACCGCACCAGAAATCTGGCAGCAGATGGGCGGCAAGGTAGATGCCTTTACCTGCGCTTGCGGCACAGGCGGCACGCTGGCTGGCGTAGCCTTGGGCCTGCACGATGTAGCCAAACGCGATGGCGTAGCTGCCCCCCATATTGTGCTGGCAGACCCAGAAGGTTCTGGCCTGTATGGCTGGGTGAAAAGCAATGACCTATCTGTTTCTGGTTCTTCCATTACAGAAGGCATTGGCCAGTCCCGTGTAACGGGCAATCTGGAAGGCGCACCTATTGATGATGCCGAGCGGATTCCAGACCCGGAAGCCCTGGACATTATTTATAGCCTGCTAGGTGAAGAAGGCCTTTCCGTTGGTGGATCTTCTGGCATTAACGTGGCTTCTGCAATCCGCACCGCACGCAAACTTGGCCCGGGGCATCGGATTGTCACCATTCTTTGCGATGGTGGTGCCCGTTATGAATCCAAACTGTTCAACCCTGAATTTTTGCGAGCAAAAAATTTGCCAATCGCACCTTGGTTGAACAAGTAAGATATTTGACAAGGAACCAATAAAAAAGGCCGGGGGCTTTACAGCCACCCGGCCTTTTTTACGATGGGAAACTTATTCCCACTCAATCGTGCCTGGCGGCTTGGATGTGATATCATACGTAACGCGGTTGATCCCGCGCACTTCGTTTACAATGCGTCCAGCAACACGGGTGAGGAAGCCCATGTCAAACGGATAAACATCTGCTGTCATGCCATCTGTGCTGGTTACGGCACGCAGGGCGCAGGCTTGATCATACGTGCGACCATCGCCCATCACACCAACAGTACGCACAGGCAACAACACAGCAAAAGCCTGCCAAATGGCATCATACAACCCGGCAGCACGAATTTCTTCCAGAAACACGGAATCGACCTTACGCAGCAGATCCAGTTTTTCCCGCGTGATATTGCCTGGAATACGAATAGCCAGACCCGGCCCCGGAAACGGATGACGCCCGACAATAATTTCAGGAATATCCAGTTCACGCCCCAGATCGCGCACTTCATCCTTGAACAGTTCACGCAGCGGTTCAACCAGCTTCATGTTCATACGGTCTGGCAAGCCACCAACGTTATGGTGCGACTTAATGGTAACGGAAGGACCACCCGTAAAGCTGACGCTTTCAATCACATCCGGATAAAGCGTGCCCTGAGCAAGGAACTGCGCACCACCCAGCTTGGTTGCTTCTTCTTCAAACACTTCCACAAACAGGCGGCCGATGGTTTTCCGCTTGATTTCTGGATCTGTGACACCCTCCAGCGCTTTCAGGAAGATGTCTGAGGCATCACGGTGCACAAGCTGAATGTTAAACTGGCCGCGGAATGTCTTGATAACATCATCCGCTTCCCCAGCACGCAGCATGCCGTGATCAACAAAAATACAAGTCAACTGATCGCCAATGGCTTCATGGATCAGTACTGCAGCCACGGAAGAATCCACGCCGCCAGAAAGACCACAGATAACCTTGCCATCACCCACTTGCTCACGAATCCGGGCAATTTCCATTTCACGGAAACCTGCCATCGTCCACGTACCGGAACAGCCCGCTACGTTATGGGTGAAGTTCTTAAGCAATGCTGCGCCATGCGGTGTGTGCACCACTTCCGGGTGGAACTGCACACCATATAAGCGGCGTCCTTCATCTGCGATAACTGCAAACGGTGCACCTTCGCTTACAGCAACTGTGCGGAAACCGGGGGGAAGTTCCACAACACGGTCACCGTGGCTCATCCACACCTGCTCACGCCCACCGCGTGCCCATGCACCACGGAACAGCGCACAATCTTCTACAATATCAACAAAGGCACGACCGAATTCACGGTGGTCTCCGCTTTCAACCTGTCCGCCAAGCTGTTTGCACATAGCCTGCTGGCCATAGCAAATACCCAGTACAGGCACAGCCATTTCAAACACCACATCTGGCACGCGCGGAGCATCCGGATTGTTCACACTGGCAGGGCCACCAGAAAGAATAATACCACGGGGTGAAAACTGACGAATCCGTTCGGCATCTGCCGTAAACGGCCAGATTTCACAATACACACCACTTTCGCGCACGCGGCGGGCAATAAGCTGCGTAACCTGACTTCCGAAATCCAGAATCAGAATACGGTCATGGTGCAAGGATTCATCCAGCTTGGAAGGCGAAACAGGCGGGGTGGCATCAACAGACATGAACTGCAGGTCTTTCTGATTTCAGTGCCAGAACTGGCTTTTCCTAAGGATGTGTAACCACACATAGGGCTACACGGGCTCTCTTACAGGCGGATATAAAGCCATGCTGTCATGGCGTCACCCTAAAAACCAGAAAGGTGCGCACCTATCCTGCCTGATACCTGCCTTGCCTGTGCCATACACAAGGTACAGATTGCCAACGAAATCAGGAGTTTTTGCATGAAGCACACACGTTTTTCCTGTTGGATGAAATATGGCGCACTGGCTTTGGCTGGCATTGGCTTTTTTTGCACATCGGCACAAGCAGCCAAACAACCTGCCTCTGCCGCAGATGACCCGTATGGGGAATGGATTGGCACACTGGTGCAGGATCAAGGCGAAAACTGCCCCGTTAACGGCACATCACTTATGCAGATTGAACCTAAACGCATGATTTTTGTGCCGGAAATGGGCACGCTTATCCTGCGAGGCACGCCTGATAAGAACAAACAGCACTATCATGCCCAGCTTATTCTAAAAGATGCCAAAAACCAGCCGCTTCCCATGGTGTTTGAAGCCCATCCGGCTGGCGAGACGTTTGAAGGCACATACGGAACACCAGAATGTCGGGCGCATGTTACGCTCCACCGCCCGGCAGACCGAAGCTGGAAAAACTTTCTTGGGAATGACTGACAAAAAAATTTCACTTTTTTACATTTTAGGGGTTGCCGACCTCACCGCCCTCGGCTAAATACCCGCTCACGGCGCACCCGTAGCTCAACTGGATAGAGCACCAGACTACGAATCTGGGGGTTAGAGGTTCGAGTCCTTTCGGGTGCGCCAGAATTTTCCAAGAAAATTTAAATTTCTTTCTGTGCAAGATTTTGCATACGAATTTGCGCTCTTGCCCTTTTAGAATGGACGCATTTTGTCTGCGTCCATTCCTATGCTTTGGTTCAAGAAACCCCGATATTCCGCAGTTTTTTGCCAGACATCAGATTCTGCTCAATTTGTTCCAAGCTGATGCCTTTGGTTTCTGGCACAAACAAATATGTCAGCCCTAAAAAGCAGGCATTCAATATGGCAATCATTCCAAAGGTGGCAGAACCACCCAGCAATGCCAGCACACTTAGAAAAGAAGCACCAACAATCATGTTGGCAATCCAGTTTGTAAGCGTGGAAAGCATAATGCCCAGATCCCTACCCTGCATCGGCTGAATTTCCGAACACAGCACCCACACAATCGGCCCGGCGGACATGGCGTGCGCTACAATAAAAACCATAATCATAAACACACATGCCATGCGGGATGCCTGATCCACCATACTGCCATGCAGCAGAAGAGATAAGCACGCCATGCTCAGCACCATAATGGCAAAGCCACAATACAGAACTGGCCTGCGCCCCCACTTATCAACCAAACTAATAGCCAGGAATGTTGCCATCACATTCACCAGCCCGATCATGGCGGTACACCACATCTGTGCAGTGCCGACAAAACCTGCGAGCTGAAAAATACGCGGGGCGTAATACATCACCACATTAATACCCGCGAACTGCTGCATAATTTGCAGCAACATACCCAAACCAACCGAACGGCGAAAATTGCTGTTTGCTCGCAATAAGCTCCAGCCATTTTGCTGTGCCTGTAACTGGTTATGAATGGCTTTTATTTCCGCTCGTGCTTCCTGCGGTGTCGCGCGCAGGCTGGTTAGCACTTCCAGCGCTTCGTCCCTACGGCCACGCATCATCAGCCAACGCGGGCTATAAGGCAGAAACAAAACACCAATAACGTAAACAACACCGGGGATGGCAATAACGCCAAACATCCACCGCCATTGTCCGTGGTAGCTGAAAAACGTATCGCTTAAAAACGCCAGAAAAATACCTATCGTAATCATAAGCTGATAGGTGGAAATCATGGCGCCACGGCTGGATTGGTCTGATACCTCCGAAAGATAAAGAGGCGCAGCAAAAGCAGCCACGCCGATGGCCAGCCCCATAAGCAAACGCCCGACTATAAGCACAGGCACAGACCACGCCAGAGCACAGAGTAAGGAGCCGGCAATAAAAACGCCGCCCCCAAAAACCAGAGACCATTTGCGCCCGGTATGTCGGGTAATCCACCCAGCACATACAGCCCCTACGGCAGCGCCTGCCATCATGGCGCTGACAATCCATTCCTGCGCTAGGGTAGAGGCATGAAAATCCTGCGCCAGAAAATCTAACGCTCCGGAAATAACACCAATATCCAAACCGGACATTAAACCAGCTGTTGCAGCCAGAACACCAACAACCACAACCTTTATGGGAAAAGTACTTTCTGTTCCCTTATCAGGCATTGCTGCGTTTTCCATTTATTGTTCCACTTTGTTTTTCTGGAAGACGCAGTGGCTTTACAGGCAATTGGATCAAAAGGGAAAAGACTTTCCTTCCCCTACCCTCCACGCACCTCAATACAGGGCAAAGCACGCGCCCGTAGCACCTGACAAACATCTGCCGGACCGGTATTTTGGGCCGTAATAAACTGCGCCCGATAATAAGACCGCCCCGCCACGGAAGCCTGTGTAACAGTAGGGCGCACAGATAAAGCATGCGCTGTTAACAGACGGCGTACCGAGTCTAGCGTGCGCTGGGCCTCGGCATAGGATGCAAAAGCCCCAACCTGTACCGCCCCGGATGATCTTCCATGCAAAGGTGATGAAGGCAGTGTGAGAACATGCGCAGAGGTGGAAGAAGCATAATGCCTTTGTGTTGAAGGTAAATTGTAAGCCGCAGTTTGCACTGGTGTGCTACGAGGCGCTACCGCAAGCGGGGTAGCTATTACCGCCTGATCTGAAATGCTAATCGGTTGGGCCTGTGCAACTTCTACAGGAGCTGCCTCTTCAACCGGTTGCGGATCAGGATGCGGCATATCTCTATCCATCAAACAAGGGGTTGAGGGATCATACGCTGCATTAGGATCACGCAAGCAGCCATCGGCTGTGCGCGAAAGATCCGCTCGTGCATATTCTGCCACAGGAGCAGCTGCCACAGATGAACCTACGCTGGCTACCATGACAGAAGCAGAGGACGGAGCAAAACTGCCTGTTGGTGCCGTTGTTGTGCCTAAATGTGGCGTAATGGATGCAACATAATTCACCGTTTCATCCGGCAAAGGCCGCCCGGATGTTAAGTAATCATCCACGCGCTGCGGGCCTGCATTGTAGGCTGCCAAAAATCCTGGCGCACCATAATGATCATACATCTGGCGGATATAACCTGCGCCTGCCATGATATTATCATGCGGGTTATACGGATCTCCCCCCAGATTGAACTGGCTTTGCATATCCGCATAAGTAGCAGGCATAAGCTGCATTAGCCCCATTGCGCCAGCAGATGACGTTGTAAGCTGACCATCCAGATACTGATGGCCGCCCGATTCCTGCTGCATCACAGCACGTATCCAGCTTTCCGGTATGGAAAAACGCTGCGATGCTTCTTTTATGTATGGCCCCCAAGGATCTTCTGCCGAACCTACAGGCCTATAGGCAGCTGGGTTGGCTTCTGATCTTTCATATGCGACCTGATAATACGCCTGAGAGGAGGCATATCCCCCGGGTCTGACGGCAGGTGTCGCGCACCCCGCCAACCCCAGCATGAGCGCAGCATATACTATTTGCCGTTGCTGAACCCGAAAAGACACCCGCTGTCCCCTTCCGTATGAACTTCTGCCATAAGGCTTGTCCCATAAACTTGCGACAAAAAGCACGGATTACGGGACACCCCCACATCTATTACCAATATGTCATTTTCATGGAAGATGGCTGTTAAGCGGCCTTATCTAAAAGTTCCCTCATCACAACATATTGTTATAACGACATTTTTTCTTGCATCGCGCCGCAACCGCCCGCTTAAGATTGCTTTATCCCCCACATAAGAAGGGGAATAACGCCTATTCAGGAACTGCCATGTTCATACAGCCACTTGTTCCGGCGGGGCACAGCCTTGTGCTGTCATTTCTGCTCGCGGCCTCACCTATTATCGTGACACTCTTTGTTATGGGTATTCTACGCCGTCCGGCATGGCAGGCCACTCTGGGCGGCTTAATTGTCGGGTTGCTTGTTGCCACCACCATCTGGGGGCTACCAGCCAAACTGGCAGTCGCCAGCATCAGCAACGGCGTTGTATTTTCTCTTCTGCCAGTTATGTGGATCGCACTTTCTGCACTCTTTCTGTTCAATGTGGCCGTGCAAAATGGGCGGTTTGATGCCTTCCGAGACTGGATTATCCAACACGTTCCCAATGATAGGCGCATCATGCTGGTGGTGCTGGGCTTCTGCTTTAGTGCTGCATTGGAAGGCGTGGCTGGATTTGGCACACCTGTAGCCATTACCAGCGCTTTACTGATCATGCTGGGTTTTCCGGCACTGGATGCCCTTACTTATGTGCTGATCTTTAACTCCGCACCGGTAGCCTTTGGTGGCTTGGGTATTCCTGTTACCGTTCTGGGCTCTATTACAGGCTTACCAGCAGATGTGCTGGGGGCCACCATTGGGCGGCAGCTTACCCCCTTTGCTCTGCTTATTCCCTTTTACGTTATGGCGCTTTACGGCGGGTGGCGTTCCGTCCGGCAGACATGGCCTGTGCTGCTGGTAGCCGGTGGCAGCTTTGCCCTGACACTACTGGTTATCTCTGGTGCCGGACTTTACAGCCTCAGCAACGTGCTTTCTTCCAGCGTAGCGCTTGTTGCTACCATTGGCTTCCTGCGTTTTTGGAAACCAGCATCAGACCCACAATACGCTATTGATCTCAGCGGCTTGAACAGTCAGCAAGCTGGCGCGGCTCCTGCTGTTCCCCGCTGGCAAGGATGGATTCCTTGGATCACGGTTATTGCTGTGGTGATTGCGTGGGATGCCCTGCATATTGCCAAAATTGGTACGCTGCCCATTCATTGGCCTGGGCTGGATAATGCGGTGTTTATCTCTCTTTACAAAACGCCTTATGCCGCTGTGTGGAAGTTTGAACCATTGGGCACAGGCACGGCCATTTTGGTTGCTACCATTCTAACAGCCCTGTTCACCCGCACCACGTTGCAACAATTTGGCGCGGCTGCCCGCACCACACTCAAGCAGGGTTGGCTGGCTGTCGTAACTGTTGCACTCACAATTGGGCTGGCGTTTTTGATGAACTATTCCGGCATGACCTATACTTTAGGGTATGCGGTTTCCTCCGCTGGTATGGTCTTTCCGCTGGTTTCTGTTTTCCTAGGCTGGATTGCCGTGTTCCTGACAGGAAGTGATACCTCTGGCAATGCGCTTTTCGGCAACTTGCAGGTGGCCGCAGCGCATCAACTTTCGCTGGACCCGGTACTGTTTGCTTCTGCAAACTCATCCGGCGGTGTCATGGGCAAAATGATCTCCCCCCAGAACATCACTACCGGCGTATCTGTAACATCCTTGAAAGGTCAGGAAGGCACTGTGCTGGCGCGTACCTTTAAGCACAGCCTGTTTTTAACCTTCTGTATCGGACTGGTGGTTGTTTTCCAGCAGTTTGTGCTGCGATAGCAGCCTTATTTTACTCGGCAACCCAAAACAAAAACGGCCCCATATCAAGTGGGGCCGTTTTTTTATGCAGATTTCAGCGTATGCGTTCAGGCACCGGGCAAAGGCTGCAAAATATGAAGCTGAATTGGCTTTTCCAACAGCGGGCTAATTTCTGCTGCAAGTGTTTTAAAATGCGGTGTTTCCATATGATCCTGCAATGCCTTACGGCTTGCCCAACGTTCTACAAAAACAAATGTCTGCGGATCATCCAGATCACGGTTGGGCACGTACTGGCTGTTGGTGCTTTCTGCACGAGATGGCTTGATGCACGCCACCATAGCCCGCGCTACTTTTTCCTCTGTGCCCGGCTTTACCTTTAAAAAAGCAACAACTGTAATTTCTTCGCTCATGCTACGGGCCTCTTTCCTGATAAATTGCAATTACGCGTAAATAGTAGGCAATATATTGCGTTCTGACTACGGGATGAAACACCACCTCTGAACACATCAGGCATTTGACAGCTTGGAGTGTGCGAAGCCGCCCATTATACTCCCGCACCATGATAGTAATTACAGGGGGAGCCGGTTTTATCGGCTCATGCCTACAGGCAGCATTGGCCGCCAGAGGGCTGGAAACCATAATTGTTGATTGGCTTGGGCAGGAAGGCAAATGGCGCAATGTGTCCCAACATGCACCAACACGCCTGATTGCCCCAGAAAACCTGGAAAATTTTCTGGCGACCACCCCCAAAATAGACACCATCTTCCATATGGGCGCTATTAGTGAGACCACCGCAACAGATGGTGATCTGGTGTGGCGCACCAATGTCGAACTCTCGCAAACACTATGGGACTGGTGCACACGCAACCGCGCAAGATTTATTTATGCGTCTTCCGCCGCCACATATGGCGCGGCGGATAAACCCGAACTTTTTAATGATGATCCGGGGCATCTTTCACAACTGCGGCCACTCAATTTGTACGGCTGGTCCAAACACGTGTTTGATCAACACGTTACCACCACGCTGGATCAGCACACACCGCGCCCGCCACAATGGGCCGGACTAAAGTTCTTTAACGTTTACGGGCCGAACGAATACCACAAAGGCAAAATGATCTCTGTGGTGAAAGTGAAGTATGATGAGGTTAAATCTGGCCAACCCGCCCGTTTGTTCCGATCTGATAGGCCAGACATTGCAGATGGCATGCAGGCCCGTGACTTCATATGGGTGGGTGATGTCGTAAACGTTATGCTCTGGCTGTATGATAACCCGGAGGTATCAGACCTGTTTAACTGCGGCACCGGCACAGCACGCACGTATCTGGATCTGGCCCATGCCGTGTGCGATGCCATTGGCTGCGAGCGCCAGATAGAATTTATTGATATGCCCCAAAACTTGCGTGGGCAGTATCAATCCTACACACAAGCAGATCTTTCCCGCCTGCGGGCCGCTGGTTACACTGGCCAGTTCACATCGCTGGAAGAGGGCGTTAAACGCTACGTGCAAGATTATCTTGCCACGGATAATCCCTATCTCTGACCCAGCCATACCGGATCACCCATCATGCTTCCTGTTCTGATGTTTCCTCAGTTTAACCCGGTGCTGGTGCATGTCGGGCCATTTGCCATACGGTGGTATGCGCTCTCCTATATCATCGGCATTGTGCTGGGTATTACGCTACTGCGGCGCTTGGTTAATCTTCCTCCGCGTGCTGGCACTCCAGAACTGGCGGATGACTTTCTGGCTTGGGTAACCCTTGGTATTCTAATGGGTGGGCGGCTGGGATACGTGCTGTTTTACCAACCCGGCTATTACATCACGCACCCTCTGGCCATGCTGGAAGTATGGCATGGGGGTATGTCCTTCCATGGCGGCGCGCTTGGCGTCATTATCGCCATGATGCTGTTTACATGGCGCCATAAGTTGAACTTTCTGGCCTTTGCAGACCGCGTTACCATTGCCGTGCCTATTGGCTTAGGGCTGGGCCGCATAGCCAACTTTATCAATGGGGAATTATGGGGACGAGAAGCTCCAGCCTCTTTGCCGTGGGCCATGATCTTTCCCGATGGCGGGCCAATCCCGCGGCATCCCTCACAACTTTATGAGGCACTGACAGAAGGGCTGCTGCTTTTTCTGGTTATGTTTGCAGCATCTCGCAAGCTCTCTATCCGTGAACGCCCCGGTTTTCTTGCGGGTCTGTTTTTGGCTGGTTATGCCTGCGCACGCAGTTTTTGCGAGTTTTTCCGGGAACCGGATTCATTCCTTGGGTTTCTGCCCGGCGGCATTACCATGGGGCAACTGCTGTGCTGCCCCATGCTGGCAGCAGGCATTGCGCTTATGGTGTATGCCAACCGCCACCCGGTTTACGAAGGCATTCCCCCAGAAACAGAAACCAAGCCATAATTACGCGCATGCCTTCCTCTTTGCCTCCACAAGCTGAAAGGCTGGATGTATTTATGGCGCGTGCCAATGCCCGCTATTATGCTACCACGCCTTTGCTTTCAGACTTTATTACCGCACCCGAAATCTCTCAGGTTTTTGGCGAACTTCTAGGGGCTTGGGCCGCTACGGTCTGGCAGAGTATGGGTTGCCCTGCACACGTTATCCTTGCAGAAGCCGGGCCGGGGCGTGGCACACTTATGGCAGACGCGCTACGGCTAATTACACGCTGTGCACCAGATTTTGCGCGTGCGCTTGATGTGGATCTGATAGAAATCTCTCCCCTTATGCGGCAGGCGCAAAAGCAAGCCCTTGCACCTTACATGGTGCCCACATGGCATAACCGGATAGAAGACCTTCCCTCTGGCCCGCTTATCCTGCTGGGAAATGAATTTCTGGATGCCCTGCCCATTCGCCAGTTTATGCAAACACCTTCTGGCTGGCACGAACGCTACGTAATGGATCAGACATTTCATCTTGTTCCATGTGCCGCACCAACATTGCCAGACGACAGAAAACTGGAAGCAAACACCATTGTAGAACTTTGCGAACCCGCGCTGGAGATTGCACGCCATCTAGGGCAACGTTTCGCAGCTCAACCGGGTGTGGCTCTGTTTATTGATTACGGCCACCATTCCACCCTAACGGGAGATTCTCTTCAGGCATTACGCCATGCACGCCCAACACATCCGTTGGAAGCTGCCGGAGAAGCTGATCTGACAGCGCATGTTGATTTCACGGCCTTTGGCGCTACGGCCCAACAGGCTGGGGCCTGTGTTTATGGTGCAGAAACGCAAGGTGCATTTTTGCGTGCATTAGGCCTTATGGAGCGCACCGAACAACTGGCCACGCGCGCAACAGCAGAAGATGCCGCCATCCTGCGCAGTGCCGCACATCGGCTGGCCGCCCCAGAGAAAATGGGGCATTTGTTCCGTGTTATGGCTCTTGCCTCTCCCAGCTTGCCCTCACCTCCCGGCTTCATGAAAGGAGCGGACGTATGACTACAACGCTCTCACCTCTCACCAGCCCTTTACTTGGGCATACACGCCACGGATTTTTCACGCGGGAAGGCGGTGTTTCCACCGGCCCTTACGCCAGCCTCAACTGCTCTACAAAATCTGGCGACACCCCACAGAATCTGGCTGAAAATCGCAGACGGGTTGCAACGCATCTGGGTGTGCAGGCAAACCATTTGCTAGGTGTCACACAAGTGCATGGCCGCGCTGTGATAACCGCCACAGCCCCTTGGCCACCCGGCACAGGCGCACCGGCTGATGCGCTTGTAACCAATCAGCCAGATATTGCCATTGGCGTTATTACCGCAGATTGCGCACCCGTTTTGTTTGCCAATGCAGAAGGCACCATTGTTGGCGCCGCCCATGCAGGCTGGCGCGGTGCTTTGGCTGGGATTTTGGAATCCACACTGGAAGCCATGAAGGCCCTTGGCGCTAACATGGAAAGTATTAGCGCTGTTGTTGGGCCCTGCATTGCTCAGGAAAGTTACGAAACAGCCGAAGATATGCATACGGCCATCACTACGGCAGATAAACAGGCGGCTCGCTTTTTTGCTCCGGGCACACGCGCTGGCCATTATCAGTTTGATCTGGCGGGTTGGTGCGTTTTTCGGCTGCAACAAGCCGGAGTGCGTAATGCTGCCGCATTAGGCGTTGATACACTCTCTGACGAAAAACGCTTTTTTAGCCATCGCCGCCGCACTCTGGCTGGTGGTGGACAGATTGGACACCAGATTTCAGCGATTGCTACGGGACTTCAGAACGGATGAACCGCCTTTTACGCCATGCTGCCTTGCCGCTTTCCTCTCTACTGCTCTTGGCAGGGTGTTTGGATGTGCCGCATCCGTTTTCCAACCCCGGCAAAGCTGGGTCAAAACTTGCAGCCAATGCACCGCCCTCCCGGTTAGATATTCCCACGCCTACAGATTCTTTGCTGTCTGATGCCTCTGCCCAAATATGGGCCAAAGATGTTGCATCGGAACTTCTACAGCAAACCATTCCAGCCATTGCCCAACCCACAAGGCCTGGAGACTGGTGGCTGAAAATGCGAGCAGAACTGCGAGGCGATCAGGTTGTGCCAATTTACACAATCATGACGCCTAAAAACCAAATTCGCGCTACACAGGAAGGGCAAGCTGTACCCGCGGCCCAGTGGTCTGCCGGAGATGCACCTTTCTTTACACTGGTTGCGCAGGATGCCGCGCCACGTATTTCATCTGTGCTAACGGGTATTCAGGCGGATGATATGGAAAAAGACCCACACAGTCTCAAGCATCGTGCTGCACGGGTTTATTTTACAGGTGTAACCGGCGCACCGGGTGACGGCGATGTGTCTTTGGCCCGTGCCTTCACAGCCTCTTTCCGAGATAGTGAAGATACAATCCAGAACTCAAAAGAAAATGCTGATTTCACGGTTCATTCCACCGTTAAACTGACGCCCGGCCCAGTAGGCACGCTGGGGCATCCGCAACAGCATATCGAAATTGTCTGGAGCGTTGTGGACAAGGAAGGCAAGGAAGCCGGTGCGGCAACACAGCTCCATGATATTGATGCACACTCCCTAGATAATTATTGGGGGGATGTTGCCGTTGCTGCTGCGCAAGAAGCTGCCGCAGCCGTTAAACAAATTATCGGTCGCTATTCTGGGCGAGATAATGCACCATTAGGTGCGCCCGGTGCATCCCAGCCAGCACAGGCACAGGCACAGGCACAGGCACAGGCACAGGCACAGGCACAGGCAGCGCAAGCGGCTATTACCACAAACGGCAATACAAGTGGCCCGACACGGCAAAACCAACCTGTGGCCCCGGCTCTACCATAAGAAAAATGGATATATTTTTGTGCCTATATCACTTAATAGGCACAAAAATCAGGAACGCGAACCGGGGGAAATCACCACGCAACCACTTAGCTTGCGGCAAGCATCCAATGCTTCTTCGTGCGAAAGATTGGTCAGCCTAGCTCGATACAATTTGCCCGTTTTGGCCTGAACACTCGCAATTTGCGCACGTGCGCCAGAAAGAGCTGCCCGGTTGCGCGCTTGCCCGGTTGCACTTTGCGCCATGGATTGCGTGCCAAACGCACCCACCTGAATAGCCCATGTTTTGGACTCATCGCCACGTGTACGATGTGTCAGTAATGGCGCAGGTTCTGCGTGTGCAGCAGAAAACATCTGTATGCGCCGTTGAGACGTGCTCCCTAACACAAGGCGGGAAGGTGCTGTAGGTTGTTCTGGCGGGTTAGGAATAGGATCAGACGCATCTGCCACCTGCACTGGCGCAGTTGAGGCCGCTGTTTCGGAAGATCCTAACCGCTGCGCCCAAGCTGCACGCACATCTGCCGGGCTTTCTGTCAGCCCGCTAATGCGGCCTTTACGGGCAACAGGCTGCCATTCTGGTGTATAGGATGTGGTTGCGGCATCTCCATCATTCCCCACCACTTCAGCCAGTTGCACCGGTTGTGCACCACTATTGCCGCTCCGCTGCGCCCAAGCAGATTTAACGGAGTTCACTTCCCCTACAGATTGAATAGGCTGGTAGGACTGGGCCATGCTATCATGGCTGGCAACCAACAAATCTGCCTGAGAGCGATTGGTCGGAGAAATCCCGACAATCCTGCGCCCGATAGAGGCTACATAATTCCGGGTTTCACGCGGGAGCGTACGGTTGCGCGTCAGAAAATCTTCCAGCCTTCCGGGGCCTGCATTGTAAGCCGCCAAAAAACCCGGAGAACCATACACATCATACAACTGGCGAATATAACCCGTGCCCGCCATAATATTATCATGCGGGTCAAACGCATCATCACCCAAGCTATAGGCTTGGCGCATTTCATCATATGTGGGAGGCATGAGCTGCATCAGCCCCATAGCCCCCGGCCCGGATGTGACAAGCTGCCCATTATGAAAAAGCCTGCCGCCCGATTCTTGCTGAATAACCGCGCGTATCCATGCATCCGGCACATCAAACCGCTTTGATGCTTCCTGAATATACGGCCCCCAAGGATCTTGCGCTGTGCCAGGTGGTGCGTAATAGGAACGCGCATGCGCCCGATACCGTGCGGCTTCTTCCGCCACAGGCATGGTAATATCATCCCCACTGGGCTGATTTGCACAGGCAGAAAGTAACGCCAAAAGCCCCAGAATAACGGAACCTTTAGTAGCGCGGGCCAATCTTTTGCCTCGCCATGCCACAGAACACCGCTTATGCTGGCTGACCTGTTTGGATGTCATGCTGTCTGGTCATCCCATTCATGGAAGGCAAGGCACCGGCTTGTCGGGAAGCTTTCCTGACGATCTGGCATAAAACTCATGCTGGTATTTATACCTCGGAGGTTTCTCATGCAAGAAATCGCTGCTGTTGTTCTTTGCCCATTATACTGCCTGTTGCAGAGACCGAATTGATCGGATAGGCCATAAAGCATGACGGCCACATCTGGTTCTTCCGCGCAGTTTTCTGGATCTGGGTTACCCACACACCCTAGCCAACCTTCGCGCTCCCGCCTTGTTTCTGCCTGCAATGATATTGCGGGCGGGCTACGCCTGTGGCGACTGGCCCTTTCGTTGGGCTGGCTAGATATCCGGCTGCAATTCAACGGGTCACGCATTGGCCCCTTCTGGCTTACACTTACTACCGGTGTCATGGTTGGCTCCATGGGGCTGATCTATTCTCAGCTCTTCCATCTGGTTCTGCACGATTACCTCCCATACCTGGCAATTTCGCTTATTCTATGGCAGGCGGGGCTTTCCTCTCTTATTCAAGAAAGCTGTTCTACCTTTACGCGGGCGGCAGAAACCCTGCGTTCGGTTAACATGCCGTATTCCGTGCAGGCGTTCCGCACCATGGTTCGGTGTGGGATTATGTTTGGTTACAACATCATTGTACCTATTGTAGTATTTTTGGTGTTGGGCGTATGGCCGGGCCTTACCATGCTTTTGGCCATACCGGCCATTGCAGTGTGGTTAGCCAACAACGTAGCACTCTGCCTGTTATTGGGCAGTGCTTGCGCCCGTTTTAGAGATATTCCGCCTATTGTGGGCAGTATTCTCCAGATTATGTTTTACATTACCCCTGTTATTTGGGAGCCCAAACAACTCGGAAACACAACATTCTGGCTGTATTTCAATCCATTTTATGCACTGCTAGAAATTGTCCGCCGCCCGTTTCTGGGGCAGGCTCCGGAACTCACATTATGGATGATTGCCGGAGGTTTCAGCCTCACTTTATGGATTCTGGCGTTATTCACCTTCTCCCGCTCCCGTAGCAGACTGGCGTTCTGGATATGACAGATTCTTCTACGCTTGCGAGAGCAAAAACCACCACTGAAGCAGCCTCCATCAGTATTAAAGATCTTTCGCTTAGCTTTCCCATTTTCCATGGAGGGGCGCGTTCACTTAAAAAAATGCTCCTTAAGCGTGGTAAGTCTCTGCTGGCCAGTGCGCGCGGGCTTCAAACTGGGGGCGCTGTTACCCTTGGGCAAGGTGAAACAGGCACAGTTTATGTAGAAGCACTCAGAGATGTTTCTCTCAGTATCAAGGCTGGGGAACGCGTGGGGCTTATTGGGCATAACGGTGCAGGTAAATCCACTCTGCTGCGTGTTATGGCGGGCATCTACATGCCGGAAGCGCCAAACGTGCATATTCATGGCAAAGTGGCCCCATTGCTGGATCTGCTTTCTGGCATGAACCCACAGTTGACGGGACGGGAAAACATCAGCCTGTTTGGCCACCAGAAAGGCTTTCATTCCGCACAGATCAGCCAACTTGAAAAAGACGTAGAAGCTTTTGCTCAGCTAGATGACTTTTTGGATTTACCCGTAAGGCTTTATTCCACTGGTATGACCATTCGGCTGGGTTTTGGCCTTGCAACTTCCATTACCCCACAAATCCTGCTGATGGATGAATGGTTTATGGCTGGAGATTTCCACTTTCAGGAACGTGCAGAAAAGCGCTTGGCCTCTGTAGTGGATTCTACGGATATTCTGGTCATTACTTCACATGCGCTGGGTGTGCTGGAAAAATGGTGCACCCGGCTTATCTGGATGGAACATGGGCAGATACGGATGGATGGCTCGGTAAAATCTGTCATGGACGCATACCGTGCAGAGTCTGAACAAAGCACCCAGAAAGACCATTCCTGAATCATGAATGCACTTGTTTTTCTGCTGCGTTCTTTCGGTATCTATCTTCTTGCCGGTTTTGCCGAAATTGCAGGCTGCTTTGCCGTCTGGCTCTGGATAAAGGAAGGCCGCTCAGGTTGGCTGACTGTCCCCGGACTGATCAGCCTCTGCATATTTGCCTTTCTGCTCACGCGTATAGATGAAGAAAGTGCAAGCCGGGCCTATGCTGCTTATGGTGGTGTTTATATTACGGCATCACTTATATGGATGCGCTGTGTAGAAGGCCGGACACCGGATAAATGGGAAATGACCGGCGCGTTAATCTGCTTACTGGGTGCTGGCGTTATTCTGTTAGCCTCACGGCACGGATAAAAGCTTAAAGCAGTTTTGTCAGCTTCAGCACAAACCATGTGCCAAGCATGATACCAAAGCACAGAATACCGGCAATAACCGTATCCCACGCACCGCCGGACAAAAACATACCGCCAGTGTTCATGCCGAAAAACCCGGTTACAAACGTGGCTGGCAGCATCAATGTTGTGCCAACAGAAACGATATACAGCCGACGGTTGGTTTCTTCCGCCTGATTAGATGTGAGTTCATCCTGCAAAGAGCGCGCCCTGTCCTGCAAGGCCAAAAGATCATCCAGCGCTGCATGAACCTGCCGTTGGGAGCGATCTCGCAAATCATCCTCAGCCCATTCAGGCAGTTCCAGTTCCTCATCACGAAAAATACGATCTACCGGTGCCAGAACACGTCGCAATTCTGTAGAGCGACGCCGGGCAACACCCAGCAAGCCACTCATGCGGCCCAGATCTGTATCTCGATCCAGCATCAGCAGCACATCTTCTGCACGATCCAACTGATCATCCAACCGTGCAAAATCACGCCGCAATGTATCTGCAAATTCCAGCAACGCCCGATCTACCACCTTGGCAGGAGAACGGGGAACAAGCCCACGCTGTAACTCGTGATACACCACCCCTAATGCAGGAATAGGATGCCTGCGCGTGGTGAGCAGCAGGTCTGGTTCCAGAGCAAACCGCCACGTGCTAACATTTCTTTCATCATCAGTGGATGTGTCATCAAACGCTGGCAGGGCACCAAAAACAATATCGCCCTCACTTTCCAGCCGCGTGCTGCGCTCCAGATTGGTCAGAACCTGACGTACCTCTTCTGGTAACGAAGGTATGCTTTCAATCTGCGCGCGAGAAAGAGTATGGACAATATCAAAATGGAACCAAGCCCACCCATCCTCTTTCATGAGTTCTGGGGGGAAGCTACCAGTTGTTAGGCGTTGCGTTACAACATCCCGCCCCAGTTCCACCGGCTCCTTACCCGGACGGCAGAAAATGGCCCACACCAAGCCATCACGCAGCAGGGTACCGCCTTCAGAAAGAAGATCAGGCAGGGCTCCGGCTGATGGTAGGTTGGGCATCACTGGTCTCCCTGCTTTCTTACGGGCATATCCCTAAGCGGGCTGCGTAATAAAACCTGTTTTTGGCGCCAGCGCCAGTCAGGTTGCATAGCATGGGCCAAACATTGGCAAAAGGCAGGCAAACCACCTTTTGCCAACACTTAAACTTATGATCGCACCCGCAAACCGCCGGAACGACGGCCAGAACTATCCCCTGCAGGGCGAGCAGAGCGCGCACTATCTTGCTGCTTGCGTGCAGCTTTAAGAACAGGTGCCGCTGTAAGCTCGGCTTCTAGCTGAGCAATACGCTTACGTATGCTTTCCTTAAGCGCCGGAGAGGTATGAGCCTTCATTGCCCCCAGCGTTTCCTTCAGATCGCGCAGCTGCTTCTGTTTTTCTGGCAGAGAACGACGAATAGGCTGGTTGTCAGACATCTGGCCACGATAAGCACGCATGAGCTGAACCTCATTACAACAAAAGAAGGCACGGCCAGCATTATGGCCGCGCTGCCTGCACAGTGCAGAAGTGACCTATTGAAACCTGCGCCAAACGCACATAGCCGGTCACCCACCGCAAAAAACGGCAGGCAAACCCCCTATACGCGCAAAGAAAGCAGACTTTTAAGGTCTGATTATAGCGAATTGCTGCACAGAATATCCCGCAGCGTTGAAAGCAAGCTTTCACACTGCTGATCTGTGCCGACCGTAATGCGCAACCACGCAGCGGTGCGCTCACCCCTTAAGTGCCTAACAATAATGGCACGCTCTCTGAGTTGGGTGGCCAGTTCTGCTGCGTTCCGGTTCGGATGTCGAGTGTAAACAAAATTGGCTTTGGACGGCAAGACATCAAAGCCGAGTTTTTGCAGCCCATTTGCCAACGCCGTTCTGCTGGCAATCACCTTCTGCACGCTGGAAGCAAACCATGCCTCATCTTCCACCGCAGCCGTTGCACCCACCTGCGCCAGACGATCCAGAGGGTAGGAATTAAAACTATCCTTAATCCGCACCAGCCCTTCAATAAGTTCAGGCTGCCCAAACGCAAAACCAACCCGCAAGCCAGCAAGTGCACGGGATTTAGAAAAAGTCTGTACCACCAAGAGGTTGGGGTATTCCTTGATTAAGGAAACAGCACTTTCAGCGCCAAAATCCACATAGGCTTCATCAATCAGCACAACACGGTCTGGCTGAAGCTCCAGAAGTTTACGCACCTCCGCCAGACTAAAGGCAATTCCCGTTGGTGCGTTGGGGTTGGCAACCACCACACCACTGCATGGGCCTGCATAATCTGCAATATTTACCTGCATATCATCCGTAAGTGGAACCGTACGGAAAGGTAGGGAATAAAGGCCGCAATACACATGATAAAAGCTGTAGGTTACATCTGGAAACAACAACGGTGCGCCATGCGCAAAGAATGCCTGAAAAGCATGTGCCAGAACCTCGTCCGAACCATTGCCAACAAACACATATTCCGGCCCCAACCCAACACGGGCACCTAAAGCTGTGCGCAAAGCCAAAGCTTCAGGATCTGGATACAGGCGCAACGTATCATTATCCGCTGCCTGAATGGCCTCCAACACGCGCGGAGACGGGCCATAAGGCGATTCGTTGGTGTTCAACTTGATCAGATCGGTCATTTTGGGCTGCTCACCGGGAACATACGGTGTCAGCTTATGAACAAGCGGGCTCCAGAAACGACTCATGCTACCTATATCCAAAAAAACAAAAGCAGCCTGATGTTCAGGCCGCCTTATCCCTTCTTATCTGAAGGTGTAAAACCAAAATAATCTGCCAATCCCTTTATTCAGGAAAGGCTGGCAGCCACTGCTTTCAGTGCTTCTTCAAGAGCAGGTTTGCCTTGCCGGTGGGCCAGATCAATAGCGTTTAAGCCTTCGCCATCACGCAATGTCGGGTTGGCCCCAGCTTTCAGCAACAGCAGAGCCATATCATCCCGCCCAAACATCACGGCAAAGATCAGTGGCGTGCGCCCAACAGCATTGGGAATATCCACCGCAGCCCCAGCTTTCAGCAACATGTTAGCAATAGGCATATCGCCTTTAAACGCCACACCTGCCAGCGCCGTGGCTCCTTTTTCATCCTGCAAATCAGGCTTTGCACCATGCGCTAAAAGTACGCTTACGGCATCCTTATGCCCATTGTAAGAAGCCAGAATAAGCGGCGTATATCCTTTTTCAGCCCGCAGATTCGGATCCATACCGGCCTGCAAAAAGCGGGCCAGCATATCTGCATCCCCTTCCCGCGCAGCGTTTAGAAAAAGTGCTTCAATCTGCTCACGCGTAAAGCCCTGTGCGCTACCACCGGTTGCCGGGGTGGCTGTTCCCTGCTCGGACGGAGTCCGGGAAGAAACTTCTGTCATGACTGACCTCCGGAAAAGAATGGTTTTGCAACAACGGTTATCTTACGCTGCCGCGTTATTTAGAAAAAGAACCATATCAGCCCCTTTGTCCATACCACAAACGCACAAGTGGCACGCCTGCTCCCTACCTTGGCAAAAAGAGCATTTCAGGCCCAAAATCACAGAGTTATGACAGCAGACCTGTTCAACATAAAAAGCTGCCTGCACGTCATCATCTCTTGCCGAAAAACGCCTAACCGTGGAATTGTGCGGAACTCTTATAAGGCACACCGCTTAGGGTGCTCATAACTTTCCGGCCATAATTCGTAATTACGGCCCAGTCTGGAGGATAGGTCTGCATGCGCGTTTCTCTTCCCACCCCTGTTCGCGCACCTGCACAAACGCAGGGCAGTGGCGCATCCAGCCTTGATACGCTGTGCATCAACACCATTCGCGCACTTGTCATGGACACTGTGCAGAAGGCCAATTCTGGCCATCCGGGAGCGGCCATGTCCATGGCACCGCTGACCTATACTCTATGGCAAAACCTTTTAAACTATGATCCAACCAACCCGCTGTGGCCTAATCGGGATCGGTTTGTACTGTCCATCGGGCATGCCTCTGCTCTGCTGTACTCTATGATCCATCTATCTGGCATCCGGCAGGTTACAAACGGCAAGATCACCAATGCTCCTGCTCTTACAACGGCTGATTTAGAGCAGTTCCGCCAGCTTGGCTCCAAAACACCGGGCNCCATCCGGAACATGGACATACAACCGGCGTGGAAACCACAACCGGGCCGCTAGGCGCTGGCTGCGGGAACTCTGTTGGCATGGCCATAGCAGAAAAGTGGCTGGCCGCACGCTTCAATAAACCGGGTTTTGACCTGTTTAACCACCATATTTACACCCTGTGTGGTGATGGTGACATGATGGAAGGCGTAAGCAGTGAAGCGGCTTCCCTCGCTGGTCATCTCCAGCTTGGCAACCTGATCTGGATTTACGATTCCAACCGTATTTCTATTGAAGGCGGCACCAACATTGCGTTTACAGAAAATGTGGCAGAACGCTTTGCGGCCTATGGCTGGCAGGTTCTGGAACTGAAGGATGCAAACGATACCGCAGCTTTCACCCAACTAATTGCCAAAGCCAAGGCTGAAACCAGCCGCCCAAGCATTATTATCGCACATTCGGTTATCGCATGGGGTGCGCCCAATAAAGCTGGTATGGCCTCCGCTCATGGGGAACCTTTGGGCGCAGAGGAAGTACGTGAAACCAAAAAGTTTTTCGACTGGCCAGAAGATAGCAGCTTCTTTGTGCCAGAAGTAGCGCTACAACATATGCAGGATGGTTTGGGTGCCCGTGGGGCCGCTGCCAGCGCCGCATGGAACAAACTGTTTGCCAATTACCATTCCTCACACCCAGCCCTGGCCGCAGAGCTAGATGCCATTTTCAATGGCACGCTACCAGAAGGCTGGGATGCAGATATTCCAGTGTACGAAGCCAGCGCCAAAGGTGAGGCCTCCCGCTCCAGCTCTGGCGCGGTGTTAAACGCTGTAGCAGGCCGGCTGCCTTGGCTGCTGGGTGGTTCTGCCGATCTGGCGCCTTCCACCAAAACGCTACTAAAAGGCGAAAAAAGCTTTCAGCCCGCACAATGGGGCGGAAGCTATGCTGGGCGCAATTTCCACTTTGGGGTGCGAGAACATGCCATGGGGGCCATTGCAAATGGTATGGCCCTGTATGGCCTGCGCCCTTATGCGGCTGGCTTTCTGATTTTCTCGGATTACATGAAGGCCCCTATCCGCCTTTCCTCTATTATGGGCGTGCCTGTTACCTATATCTTCACCCATGACTCCATTGGGGTAGGTGAAGATGGCCCAACACATCAGCCTATCGAACAGCTTGTGCAATTGCGCGCTACGCCGGGCCTGATAACGCTGCGCCCAGCTGATGCCAACGAAGTGGCAGAAGCATGGCGTTTTCTGATCCAGCACCGCACCGGCCCCAGCGCCCTTGCCCTGAGCCGCCAGAACCTGCCCACGCTTGATCGCACCCGCTATGCACCGGCTTCTGGCCTCAGCAAAGGTGCGTACGTTCTTGCAAGCAGTGAGCAGACACCAAAGGTCATCCTAATTGCATCGGGCAGCGAAGTTTCTTTGGCTGTCGGCGCGTATGAAGCCCTGAGCGCAGAAGGTATTCCGGCCCGCGTTGTTTCCATGCCCAGTTGGGAACTTTTTGAAGCCCAGCCACAATCTTACCGTGAGAGCGTGCTACCCGCCGCTGTAACAGGACGTGTGGTTATAGAAGCAGGCTCACCCATCGGGTGGGATCGCTATGCTGGGCCAACGGGTGAAATCATTGCCATGCGCGGCTTTGGTGCCTCAGCTCCAGCGGGCAAACTGCTTGAAAAATTTGGTTTTACGCCAGAAGCCGTATTGGCAGCAGCCAAACGGCAGGCAGGCTGAACAAACCAGATATTTCACCGCGCGTTATATTACATCGGCCTGCCCGGTTTTTAATCGGGCAGGATGGAGAAAGGATAACCACCAATGACATCCTCCGCCACGCCAAGCGCCAATCCATTACGGGCACTCGCAAAAGCCCATCAGTCCCCCTGGCTGGACTTCATCCGTCGCTCCTTTGTGGAGGATGGTTCACTGGCGCGCCTTGTGCAGGATGATGACATTCGTGGTGTCACCTCCAATCCTGCCATCTTCCAAAAAGCGATGGGAGAAGGCACGGAATATGATGCCCAGATGCGTGACATTCTGGCGCATGAAATTGTTTCCCCCGGAGCGCTCTACGAAAAACTGGCCGTTACAGACATTAAGGCAGCCGCCCGTGTTCTGGCCCCGGTGTATGAGCAGGCTCGTGGCAAGGATGGCTTTGTAAGCCTTGAGGTTTCTCCGTATCTGGCACGAGATCTGGCAGGTACAACGCATGAAGCCGCCCGCTTGTGGGCGGATGTGGCTGAGCCCAACCTGATGGTCAAAATTCCCGCAACGCCTGAAAGTATTCCGGCTATCCGAGCCAGCATTGCCGCGGGCATTAACGTTAACGTCACGCTTATTTTCTCTCTGAATGCTTACAAAGATGTTGTTGATGCGTGGTTGAGTGGTCTGGAAGACCGGAAAGCCAAGGGCGGAGATCTCTCCCACGTTGCCTCCGTTGCCTCCTTCTTTGTCAGCCGGATTGACAGCAAGATTGATGCAGAAATTGATCGGCGCGTTGCTGCTGGGGATAAAGATGCCGCAGCCCTGAAGGCTCTACGCGGCAAAGTTGCCATTGCGAATGCCAAGATGGCCTATGTTTACTGGCAGGAAATGATGCAAACGCCGCGCTGGAAAGCACTGGAAGATGCAGGTGCGCAAACTCAGCGCCTTCTGTGGGCCTCTACCGGCACTAAAGATAAAGCCTATAGCGATGTGCTGTATGTTGATAGCCTGATCGGCCCGCAAACCGTTAACACTCTGCCGCCTGCGACTATGGATGCCTTCCGTGACCACGGCACTGTGGCTGAAACACTTGGCACAGATATCGCCGATGCCCGACAGGTGATGGAAGATACCCAGCGCCTTGGTCTGGATCTGGAAGGAATTACCAAAACCCTTGTAGATGAAGGCGTGCTATCCTTTGCAGATGCCTTTGATGGGCTACTGGGCTCTGTTGCTGCCAAACAGGCCACCCTTTTGGGCGATAAACTCACCACCCTGAAAACAAGCCTGCCAGCCGATTTTCAGGAAGCAGTTAACAAAGGCCTCACCGCCTGGCGCAAATCTGGCTCTATCCGCCACATCTGGGCCAAAGATGCTGCGGTATGGACCAATGGGCCAGAAGCCAAATGGCTAAACTGGCTGAATACGGTAGACGACCGCCTGCACCATATTGGGGATCTGGAAGCTTTTCAGGCTGAAGTGAAGGCCCGCGGTTTCCATCAGGTTCTGCTGATGGGCATGGGGGGGTCCAGCCTTGGGCCAGAAGTGCTGGCCATGACCTTTGGCAAGCACGAAGGCTTTGGCCACCTTTACGTGCTGGACAGCACGGACCCGCAGCAGGTTGCCGCTTTTGAAAAGAAGATAGATCCGCACCACACGCTGTTTATTGTGGCCTCCAAATCCGGCAGCACGCTGGAGCCCAATATCATGCTGGCCTATTTTCAGGATCTGGCCAAACGGGCACTGAAAGAAAAAGCGGGGTCACATTTTGTAGCCATTACAGACCCGGGCTCTAAGCTGGAAGCCTTTGCCAAGGCCGAGGGATTCTGGAAGATTTTTGCCGGTGACCCACAGATTGGTGGTCGTTACTCTGTTCTTTCTAACTTTGGCATGGTGCCTGCTGCGGCAGCCGGTGTACCTCTACGCTTGTTCCTTGAAGATGCACTGCGGGGTGTACGCATGTGCGATGGCAGCGTGCCACCCGTGTCCAACCCCGGCGTTTTGCTTGGCACCATTATGGGCGTTGCCGCCACACAGTTTGGCCGCGATAAGCTGACGATTATCGCCACGCCACAAATCATGGATTTTGGCGCGTGGATGGAACAGCTTATTGCTGAATCCACCGGCAAACATGGCAAGGGCATCATCCCCATTGACGATGAAACACTGGGTGGGCCCAAGCGCTACGGCACAGACAGGCTGTTTGTTTATCTGCGCCTCGCCACCGAACATCGGCATGAGCAGGACGAAGCCATTTCAACCCTGATTGATGCCGGGCAGCCTGTCATCACCATCAACTTCCATAACAGACGCCAGATCGCGCAGGAGTTCTTCCGTTGGGAGATTGCAACCGCTGTTGCAGGTGCTTTCCTGAACATTGATCCGTTTGATCAGCCAGATGTTGAATCCACCAAGATTGAAACACGCAAGCTGATGGAAGCTTACGAAAAAACCGGCAAACTGCCCGCAGAAGAACCCTTTGCACAGCACGGCCCGCTGGTGTTTTTTGCAGATCAAGCAAATGCGAACGCCCTTAAGGGAGATACAGCAACAGCTATCCTGAAAGCACACTTTGACCGCGTAAAAACCGGAGATTACGTGGGACTTCTGGCTTACATCGAACGCAACCGTGAAACACTGGAATGGATCCAGCATGTGCGCTTGCATGTGCGAGATGCCAAAACCATTGCCACGGCAGCAGAATTTGGCCCGCGCTTTCTACACTCCACCGGTCAGGCTTACAAAGGTGGACCCAACACGGGTGTTTTCCTGCAAATTACTGCGGATGATGCGCGAGACCTCCCCGTGCCGGGCACAGGTTATTCCTTTGGTGTTGTCAAAGCCGCTCAGGCACGTGGAGATTTTGACGTGCTAGCCGAACGCAAACGCCGTGCCCTGCGCGTGCATATTAAAGGAAATCTAAAAGAAGGCCTTGCAGCGCTTGCTTCCGCCCTGCATGACGCCCTGTAAAATATCAGACAGGAGAACATTATGCAGATTGGCATTGTTGGACTGGGCAGAATGGGCGGCAACATTGCCGTCCGCCTGACACGGCACGGGCACGACGTTGTTGTTTATGACCGCGATACCACAATGGTGGAAAAAACCGTTGCCCGCGCAGAAGCCGGTCGTGCTGTTGCCGCCAGCAACCTTGCCGATGTGGTGGAAAAGCTGAACGGACCCAAAAAAATTGTGTGGTCCATGCTTCCGGCTGGCGCCATTACGGAAGAAACCGTAATGGCTTTGGCTGGCCTGATGCAAAAAGGCGATATCGTTATTGATGGTGGCAACACCTATTACAAAGATGATATCCACCGCGCCAAAATGCTGGCTGAGAAGGGCATTGATTACATTGATGTCGGCACATCTGGCGGTGTGTGGGGCTTAGACCGTGGCTACTGCATGATGTATGGCGGCCCGCGTGAAGCCGCCGATCATATTGATCCTATTCTGGCCTCTCTGGCACCGGGCATTGGAGATATCCCTCGCACGCCAGGTCGTGATCACGCAGACCTCGACCCCCGTGCGGAACAAGGCTACCTTTACTGCGGCCCTGCCGGATCAGGCCATTTTGTTAAAATGGTTCATAACGGTATTGAATACGGCATGATGCAGGCCTTTGCCGAAGGCTTTGACGTGATGTACCGCAAGGACTCACCACTTTTAGCAGAAGATGAACGTTTCTCTCTCAACATGGCAGATATTGCCGAAGTCTGGCGCCGTGGCAGCGTGGTATCTTCTTGGTTGCTAGACCTTACGGCTCAGGCTCTGGCCCAAAATGGTGAACTTTCTGAATTCAGCGGTGAAGTGAGTGATTCGGGTGAAGGCCGCTGGACAATCGAAGCCGCTATTGAAGAATCTGTGCCCGTGCCGGTTATGACAGCCGCACTGTTCACGCGCTTCCGTTCACGCAGTGGCAATACATTTGCAGAAAAAGTGCTATCTGCCATGCGTTTTGGCTTTGGTGGCCACGTAGAAAACAAGAACTAACATAACATTTCAAACGCAGTGCAGGAGTCGGGAAGTATGACAGATAACGGACAGAACGGACTCAACCCGGGCCGTCCGCCTGCTTCCCGCATCCGCCTTGTTGTGTCTGACATGGATGGCACGCTGCTTACGCCTGAAAAACAGGTTACCCGGCGTAGTATTGCCGCTATCCAGGCTCTTCAGCAGGCTGGTGTGCCTGTTTGTCTTGTTAGCAGCCGCCCTCCGGGTGGGATGGAAATGTATTTTGATGTGCTGGGCCTGCACACGCCTTATGGCGCGCTGAATGGCGGCACCATTTTTAATGCAGACCGCACAATCCGCTCTCGCCTCTCACTAGACCCCGAAGCTGTTCAGGAAACCTTGGATATGCTGAAGGTGCATGACATTGATGCATGGCTATTCCGTGGGCATGAGTGGTTGGTAACCAATGCAACCGGTGCATATGTAGAACCCGAAGCAAAAGCCGTGCGCATGACCCCTACAGTGGTGCCATCGTTTGATGATTACCAGCAGGATGTTGGCAAGGTGACTGGATCTTCTGCCGATTATGAAGCCTTGATGCGTCAGGAGCTGGAAATCGGGCAGTTGCTAGAAGGCCGCGCCAGTGTAGCCCGCTCCTGCCAATGCTTTTTAGATATCACCCCCAAAGATGCCAACAAGGGCTACGCCCTGCGCCAATTGGCCAATTTGTACAACGTACCCATAGAAGAAGTGGCCTGCATTGGGGATATGAACAACGATGTGCCCATGCTCTCCATCGGTGGGCTTTCTATTGCGATGGGGCAGTCAAAACCCGAAGTGACGGAAACAGCCCATTTTGTAACGGCCCCGAATTCAGAAGATGGCTGGGCCAAGGCTATAGAACAGTTTGTATTGCCCCGCGTGGCTCCTCTTTCAGACACGGCAGGAAAGACAGTATCGTGACAGAACAGAATACCGCCACCGGTGCCCTGCACATTTCTGCAACACGAGACAGCCTGATGCATGATCTGGCTGACTGGCTTGTTAAGCAGACGCTCCAGCGCCCGGAAGCTCCCTTCCGCATTGCGCTAAGTGGAGGCAGCACGCCGCAACATCTCTACCGCCTGATGACAGAAGAACCCTATGTCAGCCGCTTTCCGTGGCAGCGCATGCAGTTTTTTCTGGGAGATGACAGGTTTGTGCCGCACGATCATGCAGATAGCAATTATGGCATGATGCGCCGCCTGCTGTTTTCCCGCGTGCCTGTGCCCGCAGAAAACATCTTTCCCATGCCGGATAAAGGTACTGCGGAGCAAGCTGCCAAGGACTATGAAGCCACCCTGAAACAGATCTATCACGGAGATGCCCTTCAGGCAGGCAAACCCCTTTTTGACGTAAACCTACTGGGCTTAGGCACAGATGGGCACACGGCCTCGCTTTTCCCTGGTCAGCCGGTGTTACAGGAACGCACCGCATGGGTTGCCCCTTGCGTGCCGCCTGTTGCCCCCCACACGCGACTGACACTGACATACCCGGCTATTCATGCCAGCCAACACGTTATTTTTCTGGTAGAAGGGGCAGACAAGAAAGAAGCTGTTACCCGCGTAAGAGCGCAGGATCCTGCCTGCCCCGCCAGCGCCATTACCAGTGCAGGAAATCTGATCTGGTTTTTAGATCAGCCCGCCGCTCCCGCACCGCAGAACTAACAGGATACAAACAGGCATGACCGCAACACCGCCCGATCCCGCTGCAGCCTTCAAACAGCAGGCTGCCATTAAAGCTGCATCTCTTGTGCAAGATGGCATGGCCGTTGGCCTTGGCACGGGTTCTACCGCCAAATTTGTTGTTGCTGAACTTGGCCGCCGTGTGCGGGAAGAAGGGCTGCGTATCCGCGCCATTCCTACATCCAGTGTCACAGAAAAACAGGCCAGAGAAGAAGGTATCCCCCTCACCACTTTTGGGGAACAGCCAGAACTTGATATCGCCATAGACGGGGCGGATGAAATTGAACCACGCACCCTCAACCTCATCAAAGGTTTGGGTGGCGCTCTGTTATGGGAAAAAATAGTGGCCTCTGCCGCCAAACAGTTTGTGGTGGTGGCCGATGCCACCAAATATGTAGACCATCTGGGTGCAAAATGCCCCCTGCCAGTAGAAGTTATTCCTTTTGGCTGGGAAAATGTTGCACGCCAACTGGGGGCACTGGGCGCACATGTTACACCACGCCGTAACCGTGATGCCTCTTTCTATCTGACAGATGAGAAGAACCTGATCATGGATTGCGTGTTTGGCCCCATGATGGAACCTGAAAAGCTGGGCCGCTCCATTCTGGAAATTGTTGGTGTGGTTGAACACGGGTTGTTCCTGCATATGGCGCGCCAAACCATTACTGCTGGGCCAGAAGGCATACGCATCCTCACCCCACAGCAGGATTAAAACATCACCCATGCCACAAAATGCTTCTGCCCACCCTACAGACAGCACACTCCCTGCCCAACCAGCAGCACGAAGTATTACCCGGCACCTACTGGTTATTATGGGTGTATGCGGGTCTGGCAAAAGCACTGTGGCTGAAGGGTTGCATAATGAATTGGGGTGGCCCTGGCTGGATGCAGATAGCCTGCATGCTGCCTCCAGCATTGAAAAAATGGCCCACGGCGTTCCACTGACAGATGAAGACCGCCAAGGGTGGTTGGCCCGTTGCCATGCCTGGTTGGCAGAAAAACAAAAAGCCGGAACGGGCGGTATCCTTGCCTGTTCCGCCCTCCGCCGCGTTTATCGTGATCGACTTCAGCAAGATGGCGTAAAGCCTATATTTATCTATTTAAGCGCAGATACATCTGTGCTGGCACAAAGGCTAAAAACCCGGGCCGACCACTTTATGCCTGCCTCTTTATTACCTAGCCAGTTGGAAACGCTGGAACCGCCACAAGCGGATGAGAAAGCGCTTACTTTTTCCGTGCTCCCAGAACCAGCAGAAATTATCGCAGAAATTCTAACACGCTTGAGAACTCTTCCCTTAAACATGTAAACGCTACGGGAGAAGCTAGTGGGACACAATTACGCCAAACCCCTTACATCCGGGCAAAAAATGGAACGCCTGCTGGCACGTATTCCACCGGGTTGGCACATTGCGTTGGAGCGTCAGACTGGTGAGGCCACATGGCGTGCCCTTACGCATGCCCCGGATAAAGAAGGAAGCTGGAGCGCACCTTATGCTGATCCAGCAGATGCATTAGAAGAAGCATGGCGCAACAATCGTTCAGTGCTTGTCTAATTTTTGCATGAAGCTGGGCCGCTACCGCCCTGCTTTTTCCGATGTCACCTTACGGTAGGGTTTGCCGGTTAGACTATTTATTCTAACCTTACGGGGGCGCTTGGGCGTTTCATCTAGCACAACGTGACACGGTACACCTTCAGCCTGCCGTGCTTTTGCAAAGCGTTGCGCATGTGAAAGTTGAGATGCCTGATAAAGCAGCTTGTTCCCCAGCATAACCTTGTGCTTACGCACGATAATTTTCCTCCAAGAGTTCACCATATCCGCACTAACATGGTGCTTGTGGCGCATCTATCTGTATCCTATCGTATATAAAAACAGGATACGCTCCATGCCTTCATTGCTGACACGCCTTTGTTGTTCCTCCCTGCTGATTGCGGGATTAGGCTCTTTTGTTGCTTCCTCCGCCATAGCACGCAGCGTTACGGATATGAGTGGCCATACCGTTGAGATCAAGGACGACCACCCAGCCATTGCAGACCTCTGGTTTGCCCATAATGAAATTTCCGTCATGCTGGGGGCCGCAGACCGTATCCGGGTTTCTGCCGAAAATCCGGTGGATAGCCCGTGGCTGTTCAAGGTGGCGCCTATCATGAAAAACGCCCATACGGGCGTGCGGCCTGATACCGCCAGCGCAGAAAATTTGCTGGCCCTCAATATCGGTCTGGCTTTTGTGCCAACATCTGCAAAGGCAGAAGAACTACGCAGAATGGGCGTGCCCACTTTGTGCGCAGAATATACAACTCTGCCACAGATGCTAAAATCTATGGATATGACAGCCCAAGCGCTGGACACACCGGAAGCCATTCGGGTTGCTCAGTCTTACAAAGAGGACATGGAAGCAACGCTTAAGCAATTAAGCACCCGGTTGGCCAATCTGCCCGCCGCAGAACGCCCTCGCGTTTTGCATATTGCGCGCCTGAACCCATTGCAGATTGATGGTACAGACACACTGATAGATGCCTGGATACAAACTGCTGGCGGGCACAATGCTGCGACGGTCAGCGGCAACCATCGCCCTGTTTCCTTTGAACAAATTGCTGTGTGGAATCCGGATGTCATTATTATCGGAGCCTCCGCAGGCATGCCGGACGCGGCCTCCCCTCTAAGGTCTCTGGCTGCTTTCAAAAACGGGCGGGCATGGATAAACCCACGAGGCGTATTTGCATGGGACAGATACGGCGCGGAGGAGCTACTTCAACTTCAATGGGTTGCGCAAAAACTGCACCCAGATCTTTTTGCAGATACAAATATGCACAAGGCCACACAGGCCTTTTACCGCAAGTTCTTCCATTATCCTTTAACAGATCAGGAAGCTGACCTTATTCTGGCTGGAAAACCACCTGCTCCATAACCAGCATGCATCATATTTCATAAAAGTGCATGACACTTATGTGATGTGTTGGACGTTGGTCAGCCGTCCTGTTATGTCCGATTCATGACAGGACTGCTAGACCACCTGCGCACTCACAAAACACCTGCACGCCTTTTGCTAACCTTACGTGCCTTGGTGCGCACGGATTCTCTGTGGCTTGTTGCTCTGGCGGTTCTTATTGGTCTGCTGGCTGGCGGTGCGGTCAGCCTTATGACCAAAGCAACCTTTCTGGTTCACCAGATTCTGGCTCCCGGTCATTCTCGGCTTTCTGGCCTTCAACATATTACACCCCTGCATGCCCTGCTGGTTCCAACCTGTGGGGGATTGTTGCTGGGATTATGGAACCTTGCCCTTACCCGCCAGCGCCATCGGCCTGTAGACCCTATAGAAGCCAATGCCTTGCATGGTGGCCGCATGAACCTAAAAGACAGCCTGATTGTTGCAGGGCAAACTGTTCTTTCAAACGGTTGCGGTGCTTCTATTGGGCTGGAAGCCGGTTTCAGCCAAATTGGAGCCGCGTTTGGCTCTCGCATTGGGCGCAACCTCAGCATGCACCGTGCAGATATACGCCTGTTGGTAGGGTGTGGTGCGGCAGGCGCTATTGGTGCTGCGTTTAATGCCCCACTGGCAGGAGCTTTTTACGCATTTGAACTGGTTATTGGTTCCTATGCCTTTCCCCTACTGGCACCTGTGGCCTGTGCATCTCTCTGTGCTTTGGCTGTTGTTCATCTTGCAGGAGCCAATCTGCCAGAACTTTCTCTTACGCTGCCACAAACCATTCCTTCACTGGCATATCCGTTTCTCATACTGCTTGGCACTGCCACAGCCTTTATCGGCGTTGGGTTGATGAAAAGCGTAACGCTTACGGAATCTCTTTTCCGTCGTATTTTGCCTGCTCTTTGGCTGCGCCCAGCAGTAGGGGGGTTCCTGGTTGGGTTACTGGCCCTCGTTTCCCCATCTGTGCTGTCTTCTGGGCATATGGCCATGCGGGAGGGGTTGATGATNNGGTTGATGATGCCTCCGGCATTGTGGCTGGCCATAGGGCTGCTCCTGCTTAAGGCCTTGGCCTCTACTATCTCTATTGGAAGTGGATTTCGTGGTGGGCTCTTTTTTGCATCTCTCTATTTGGGGGTTCTAACGGGTGCAGCCTTTACGGGGCTTACAGCACCTCTTCTGCCTTTGCCCATTACCCTTTGCACCGTTGCCGGTATGTGCGCACTGGCAACAACCATTATTGGAGGGCCCTTCACCATGATTCTGTTGGCACTGGAAACAACGCACAGCGCCAACATGACGGCAGCAGTGGCACTGGCAGCCATTACATCCTCACTCACCACACGGCGTATTTTTGGCTATTCCTTCACCACCTGGCGCTTTCACCTCCGTGGGGAAAACATTCGTTCTGGTGTGGATGTAGGCTGGATGCGTACGCTGACTGTAGGGCAAATGATGCGCACGCAGGTTGATACCCTACCCGCTGAAACGTCTGTAGCCCAAGCACGCACGGCATTTACGGGCCGTGCACCTCGTTACATCGTTGTGGTGGATAAGCAGCACTACTGCATGGGGTTGGTGGAATATACGCAAATCCAATCCATGATAACGCCGTCCGACCATCCCGTACAAAACCTTCTGCCACCGGACAGCATGGTTCTGGCTCCGGAAGACAATCTCTCCCGCGCTTTAGCTGCATTTGAACGCACAGGCTTGCCTGCCTTGGCTGTGACAGACACAGACCACAATGTGCTTGGCATACTGAGTGAACGCTATGTTTTGCGCCGCTATGCAGAAGAACTGGAACGCACCCGCCGAGAACTCGCCGGAGAAAAACACCGGCGCTAGCACATCACAAACCAGAGAAAACTGTTAATTATAGCGTGGACGTGAAGTTGCATACGTTATCCATACGGTATGCAGCCACGTTAAATGCTTTTGGTTAACCACTACAGACGGCGGAATTATCTATGCCTGCTCCTACCCTTCTGCCTTCCACCATGAAAGCCATCTGCTTTATGCAGGCAGGCGCACCCGATGTCCTGCACCTGGAAACCATTCAGGTTCCGCAACCTGGCCGAGGAGAAGTGCTGGTGCGCGTGATGGCTGCTGGCGTAAACCGGCCGGATATCATGCAGCGCAAAGGGCTTTATCCACCTCCGCCTGGAGCCTGTCCAAGATTAGGGTTGGAAATTGCCGGGGAAGTTGTCGCACACGGCCTGCCACAAGATGGTGTCACAATGCCTGCCATAGGGAGCCGCGTATGCGCGTTGGCAAATGGGGGCGGCTATGCAGAATATTGCCTTGTACCTGCCGGGCAATGTTTACCTTGGCCAGAAGGCTTTAATGCCATAGAAGCCGCCGCCCTACCGGAAACTTTTTTTACCGTGTGGTCCAACCTTTTTATGCCCACCATGCTGCCCAAAGATGCACGGGTATTGATTCATGGTGGTAGCAGCGGCATTGGCACAACGGCTATACAGCTTGTTAAGGCTTTTGGCGGCACGCCCTTTGCAACAGCCGGAACGGATGAAAAATGCGCTCTGTGCGAACAACTGGGCGCACAGGCCATTAACTACAAGACGGAAGATTTTGCCGAACGCATTGCTGAGCTCACCAAAGGCGAGGGCGTAAACGTTATTCTTGATATGGTTGGCGGCCCCTATTTTGAACGAAATCTCAAGAGCCTCGCCTTTGATGGAAAGCTGATCATTATCGCACTGCAAGGTGGCGCAAAAGCCGAGCAAGCCAATCTGGTGCGGATTATGACACACCGGCTTATTGTAACAGGCAGCACATTGCGCCCACGCGATAGCGCCAGCAAAGCCCGCATTGCACAAGACCTGAAAGCAAAAGTCTGGCCTTTGCTGACAAACCGCACAATACGCCCTTTTATCCATCAAACTTTTCCATTGGCACAAGCTGCGGCGGCGCATCAGGCAATGGAAGATGGACACCATTTGGGTAAAATTATCCTAACAGTCGATTCTCTTGCAGTATAAATTTGGTTTTATACTGAGGTACTCCTCAGGCGCTTTAAGCCAAGACCTTCTAGGCGCCTGAAAAGGTTATCTTCCTCTCCCAACATAGGTATGCGGCGTTTGCGGCACTTGACCAAGTGCGCGTCTTCAAGAATTTTGACGCCTCATGGAAACACCATCCACCCTTCCCTCATCTGTTCTAGCGGACCGGCTTACTGCCGTTCGCCAGAATATTGACGCAGCAGCACACACAGCAGGCCGGAATCCCGCCTCTGTCACGCTGGTTGCCGTTTCCAAATTTCATCCGCTTTCCAGCGTGCAGGAAGCTCTTGCCGCAGGCCAGCGTGTGTTTGGAGAAAACCGTGTGCAGGAAGCTGCCAGCAAGTTTCCCACCCTGCGGGCAACTTACCCTGACCTTCGGCTGCATTTGATTGGTGGCCTGCAAACAAACAAAGCGCGTGATGCAGTACGCATTGCCGATGTTATAGAAAGCTTGGATCGGCCGGAACTGGCAGAAGCTCTGGCCAAAGCAGCAGATAAAGAAGGTCGCCTGCCTGAGCTGCTCATTGAGGTCAACACAGGCGATGAGCCCCAGAAATTTGGTGTCCCGCGTGAAAAAGCAGATAGCTTTATCCGCACCTGTCGCCAGCAGTTTGGGGCAAAGTTGCAAGGGCTGATGTGCATTCCTCCCGCCATGCAAGACCCTGTGCCGCATTTTAGGCTTCTGCGCAGCATGGCGCAGGAACATGGGCTCCCTGTTATCTCCATGGGGATGTCTGCCGATTACCCACAAGCCATTGCCGAAGGGGCAACTCTTGTGCGTGTTGGCACCGCAATTTTCGGGCCGCGGCCACCTTCTCCCTGATTTTCATTTTCTGGGTGGAAGCCAGTATGCCTTGCTTCCACCTATCTGCGCCCTTTATGCAGGGCGAACGGGGCAACGTGCCCCTGTAAGACTGACGTGGAGCCAGAAACACCATGACTGACCCCGCCAACAAACCGGCTGGTTCTCCTCCTACAGGAGATCAGCCGCATGTGGCTTCAGCGCCGGAACCTCGGCGCATTACGGAATTTGACGCCGACCAACCGCAGCACGCTGCCGCCCCTGTTGGCTTTGCCGCTCTGCTGGGTGTGTTGGGCGTTGTGTATGGTGATATCGGCACCAGCCCACTTTACGCCTTCCGCTCTACTGTAGAAGTTATTTCGGGCCACCATCAGGTTGCTCCGTGGGAAATTCTGGGCGTTGCCAGCCTGATTTTCTGGACACTGATCCTGATTGTCACGGTCAAATACGTCATCCTGATCATGCGGGCTGACCATAATGGTGAGGGCGGTATCCTTGCTATTATGTCCCTTGCCCAACGTGTGGTGGTTAACCAGAAAACCCGATGGATATTAGGGTTAGTTGGTATTGTAGGCGCCTGTCTGTTTTTTGGTGATGGTATTATTACCCCTGCCATTTCCGTGCTTTCCGCCATTGAAGGCGTGGAAGTGAGCGTGCCCGCCGCGCATGACTTTGTGATACCCGTAGCCATATTGGTGATTATCAGCCTGTTTAGCGTACAGTGGATTGGCACAGGCAAAGTTGGCACCATATTTGGGCCAATCATGCTGCTGTGGTTTGGCACGCTAGGTGCGCTAGGGCTGATCGAAATTCTACATCACCCAGCTATTCTCACGGCGCTTTCACCTACCTATGCGCTGGAGTTCATCTTCTACCACGGCAAGCTTTCCTTCCTTGCCCTCGGTTCTGTTGTGTTGTGCGTAACCGGGGCTGAGGCTCTGTATGCCGATATGGGCCATTTTGGCCGTGCACCCATCCGTTATGCATGGCTCTTTTTTGTGCTGCCCATGTTGGTGCTTAACTATTTCGGTCAGGCTGCTCTGGTTATTGCTGACCCCAAAGCTCTGGCAAACCCCTTCTTCCTGCTATGCCCACATTGGATGCAGGGGCCAATGGTGGTGCTTTCTACTTTTGCAACCGTTATTGCCAGTCAGGCTGGCATTTCCGGCGGCTTTTCCATCTGCCGCCAGTTGATCCAGCTTGGCTATATGCCCCGCCTGCGCATTACCCACACCAATGCGGAAGAAGAAGGCCAGATTTATCTGCCAGACTTCAACCGCTTTCTGGCTGTGGGCGCTGTGCTGCTGGTGGTGGCCTTCCGCAGTTCTGATGCCTTGGCGTCCGCCTATGGTATTGCGGTTACGGGTACATTTATCTGCACCTCTGTTCTGGCCATTGTCGTTTTCCGGCGCCATTTTGACTGGCCAGCATGGAAAGTAGGCGCTGTGTTTGGTGGCTTCCTGCTGCTGGACAGCACCTTCTTTGCCGCCAACGCCCTTAAAATTCCTGATGGCGGTTGGGTGCCTGTGTTACTTGGCTGTGTGTTAACGCTGATGATGACCACATGGAAAAAGGGTCGCAGCCTTATTATTGCGCGCCAGCGGCAGGATAGCCTGCCCATGGGGTCCTTTATCGCGCGCCTTCCGCAGTCCCGCATTATTCGCGTGCCCGGCATGGCTGTGTTTATGACCAGTACACCAGACTTTGTGCCCCCGTGTCTGCTGCATAATCTGCGGCATAACAAGATTTTGCATGACCACGTGCTCTTCGTAACCGTGCAGAACCTTGATCAGCCAGAGGCAGAACGCGGCCACCGCGTAGCTGTGGAGGAACTGGCCCCAGATATCTACCGCATTGTGCTGCGCTACGGGTTTATGGAAATGCCCAACATTCCCCGCGCACTGGAAGAACTGAAAGCGAACGGTGTGGATTTTGATGCGCTTCAAGCATCCTATTTCACATCCCGCGAGCTGATTACCCGGTCTTCTGTGCCACGTATGTCACGCTGGAGGATGTCTATCTTCCTGTTCATGCTCCGCAACTCTACCTCCAGCATGGAATTCTTCCGTATTCCGCCGGATCGTGTTGTGGAACTAGGCGTGAAAGTGGCTATCTAATACTGTGGAACAGGACGCACTCGCCCTTTATATTCATTGGCCATTCTGTTTGGCCAAGTGCCCGTACTGTGACTTTAACTCACACGTGCGGGCAGAAATTCCACAGGCGCGCTTTGCCCAGGCGCTCCGTACAGAACTTGCACACGAGGTAAACCGTTTGGGCCGCCGCCGTCTGACATCCATCTTTTTTGGCGGCGGCACGCCTTCACTTATGGCCCCACAAACAGTCGCAAGTTTGATAGATGATGCCACATCCCTGTTTGATGCGGCCCCCAACCTTGAAATTACGCTGGAAGCCAACCCAACCAGCGTAGAAGCTGAAAGGCTGAAAGATTTTAGGCAGGCCGGGATAAACCGTGTCTCCCTCGGCATTCAGGCCCTTAATGATGAGGCATTGCATTTTCTGGGCCGTCAGCATTCCGCCACGCAAGCACTGGCTGCACTGGAACTTGCCCGCTCATTGTTCCCCCGCATTACGTTTGACCTGATTTACGCCCGCCCCAACCAGAGTGTGGCCGCATGGAAAACTGAGCTGGAGACAGCGCTGCAACTGGTAGCAGACCATGTCTCGCTCTATCAGTTGACCATTGAACCCGGCACCAAATTTGAAGCTCTTTATCGGCAAGGCAGCTTCAGCCTGCCTGATGAAGAAACAGCCGCTGAACTTTATGAAACAACAACAGCCATCACCCATGCGCATGGGCTGAATGCTTACGAAGTTTCCAACTACGCCAAACCGGGTAGTGAAAGCCGCCATAATCTGACCTACTGGCATTACGGTGATTATCTGGGCCTTGGCCCCGGCGCGCATGGGCGCATTACACTGGATGGCCAACTGTATGCTACGCGCAGGCACCGTGCGCCTGAACCATGGGCCGAACTGGTGGAACGCACAGGTTCTGGCCAGACATCTCAGGAACCACTTGTACCGCAGGAACGTGCACGAGAAATGCTCTTAATGGGCCTGCGTTTACAGGAAGGCATTGCGCTCAAACATTTTGAGGCACGCACAGACCTACACCTGTCTGAAACCCTAGACCCGGTTATTCTGGCGGCTGCGGTGGAAGAAGGCTACCTTGTGCAAACCCCCACTCATTTACACGCCACAGAAGAAGGCCGATTGCGGCTGGAAGCCCTACTGCATGCGCTGGTGCTTTAAAAATAGAGCCTTGTCTGATGTAAGTGACGCACTACATTGGAAAAATGCTTAATCTGATCAAGCTGGCTGTGGGTGTTGAATCACTCGAAGATCTGACTGAACGGCTGAAGCAGCCCTTCAATACCTATGCTCATCCAGATTATGATGTTCCTTTACCGGTAGTGCACACACGCTCTTTTCCCAAACAAAAAGATGCCCTTCTGGATGGTGGTTCACTGTACCGCGTCATCAACGGGCTTATTCTATGCCGACAGCCCATTATGGATATTCAAACCACAACACGGGCGGACGGCACACAAGGCACACTTATCTTGCTTTCTCCCAAGATTATTCCCGTACAACCCCGAGCCATACGGCCCTTTCAGGGATGGCGCTATCTGCAAAGCCAAGATGCACCCACTGATTTGCAGGGCACTCCAACGCACGCCGTAGGCCTGCCTCTTTCTCTGCAGAAAAAACTGTTAGAGCTTGGCCTCTAAAATATTCCCTACCAACCACGAATAACAGCACGGCCAGTGTAGGGAAGACTACAAAATTTCACCTCTCCCAATTCAATCAGGCAAGATGCATACTGGCCATTGAGCTGTTGAACTACGGCATTACCTGTATAGGGTGCTTTACAGAATGTGGCGTTTCCTACTGTAACTGAACATCTATAATATCTGCCGTTTTCCGACGTTAAAGGCAGCACAGCGTCCCCTGTAAAGGGCAGGCCACAAAATACAGGATGACCATCAGAAAGCTGACAGGCCGCAATATTATGCGCGACGCTTTGCGCCAATACGGCTGTTGGGAACCCAAGACAGAAAACTATAAGACCTTTTATAAAATGCTTGGCTTGCATGTGTTTGCTATCCTCAATTGGTACTTATGCATGCCAATTGAACTGGAATGACCCTTTGGCAATATGCTGGCATATGATGGAATGATGATTTTTTCAAAAACCTCCGTAAAAGTCTATTTCCTGCCTTGACGCCCCTCAGCAATATCTCTACAAAGCGCCTCAACACAGCCTCTTGTCCCGTTCGTCTAGAGGCCTAGGACACCGCCCTTTCACGGCGGCAACACGGGTTCGAATCCCGTACGGGACGCCAAGTTTTTCAAGGGCTTGCAGCAGGTTAATCTGAAAATCGTTGATTTTTGAGCCAATCCCGAGCCAAACTGGGAGAGGATCGAATAACGATGACCAAATCACCAAAAGAGACCCTCAAAGACCCTGTAACAGGGAAACCGTTGCCCAAGGGCGTCTGGTATCGTGGCCCCGGCCAGTATCAGGCCCGCAGGATGGTGAACGGCAAACGTCACCGCGAAACCTTCGCGTCAGCCAGTCTTGCC